>CAJNIZ010007768.1:0-75748 GCA_905231905.1 Symbiodinium pilosum
GGGTTCGTGGCTCCTATCTGGTTACCAATAGCTTCCTTCTGCCTAGCTCTAAACATTCCCTGCACAATGCCAAACAACAATGCAATTTATAAATTCAATGGTACGCCCTAGAACATCCCAACGATGTCAGTGTTGTACGGGCTTTAAGTGAAACTGGATACACAAAACTATGTGGACTTCAAGGGCGGATAGCAACCCTAGACCACCTGAGCGGTACGAAACCAAATTTCTGCACATGTGTTCATGAACACAGGCTCTGGTTCCACGCAAGGTACAACCTCCTGACATCTATTTGTGGCTCAGGCTGCGCAGCATCCCCGTGCTTGCCCAGGGTTTGCACCCCAGTTTCTCTCAGGCTTTGTCGCAGGGGCTGATTGGAAGCAATGTTAATATTTTCTCTGTCTTCAAGTTCTCATAATCTTGACGCAGTCAATACTCGCGAGGGTTCTGAGAAGCTAGTGAGTCTGGTGTTCTAGAGCTGCAATGCGGAGGGTCATGGGATTGGTGCGCAGGATTTAGAGTTATATAGGGATAGAGGAAAATAAAATGGAAAGAATTATAATGGGTGATCTAGGGATTTTAAGGTATATAGGAATGGTGGCAAAAAGGGATGAAGGCTTGCTGGTTTTCAAGTTTGCAGACTGTCGTCTGCAAATGATTATGGTCAGATATTTGGGTTATGGCCTCGGCTCGGGATTTAAAAGGTCCTGCGGATGTGGAGAGCAAGGCACAGCACCCCACACTGCCCTAGACAGGCTGCAGCGTAGAGGAGGGAATGTACGACTTGCTTCGTATTGATTAGCCCCCTTTTGACGAAGCGCCCGAAAACAGCAATCCCCCTTCAAAGCAGAAGCTGAGCTTTGGACAAAGTTTGATGCACATGTGTGCATGATGGGACTAACATGTTTTGGGTTCTGATTGCCGTAGGGTTGGAAACTATCGCTTGAAGGCTGTCAGAAAGTTTTGAAGGGCCGCTCGCTGCGGTTTACTTGAAGAGTGCAAGGCTATTTGATTAACACGTTCGGGCTTTTAGGGTGACAGCGAAATGCTTCGTGATTCGCTTGAGGCTGTCGTAGGTCTCTAAAAGGACACTGGGCCTAATAAGCAAAAATGGTATTCTCAAGGTTCGAAAACATTCCAAAGGTTGCAACTGTTGGCCCAATTGACAGCTCAGGGCTTTGCAATTCAGAGTGCGCATGTTTTTGAAATGCTTCATACAGCCTCAGACCTCAAATCCTAGATCCTTGAACCCCGAGCCCAGCAACCCGGTTTTGGAGATCCCTTGCAGGGGGGGGGGGGGGGGGGGGGTAGGCTCTTGGGTCTGGAGGGAAGGGTTAGAGAAAGAACAAGGATCATGTGGTACAAGCCGGGCATGTGCAGGGAAAGTGCCCCTCAATAAGGACCGTCACTGTGCCAAGCCTGCATGGTTATGTGAGGTACAACTTGCCCAGGCGGTTTCACTGTAGCATGGGCCTCAGATGTATTCAGATGTATCTCTGTTTCCAGTACTTGCAAGTCCGAGTAAAGGCTTGAGAGTGGGGTTTAACAAGGATCCTGTGTTGCAAGTTTTGGGGTTTGCATTTCGTCACTCGCGAAATGAATTGGGACGAATACCTCAGGTATATGAGTGCAGGTAGAGACATCATAATTTGTCATCGGGACATGCGAGTTTTGATTGAACATGTTCGCCCATGGAACTTTCTTTGGAGAAGCTTTAAAAAGTGACTCTGCTGAAGACGGGGAAAGCCCTACACATCCCGCCACTCATGTTGGAAGTTCTCCCCCCCCCCCCACGATGGTAGGACTGAACATGCTAGGTGCCATGGATGGTATATAGCGCAAGAGGGATCATGATTTTGATATCATGCACAGATTCCGCAGTGCAATTGATTGAAATGTCATTCCAAGTTTCGGGTAAAGGCTATGACGGATCCGGCTTCGTCAATTTCAGCTTGGGTCAGGATGTGACATTCGATGAGGTTAACAAATACATCGGCCACACCAAAACGGTGCGCTCCTTCTGCCGTATGAGTATCATCCTCCTTGATCAGAACCTTCAGACAGTGCATTGGCACAAGCTTATCTCGTCTAAATTTCAAGTTGTGCTTCTGTGTTAAGTGTGTACAGCGAAGTGGCTGCAGAAATCATCGAGTCTTGGGCACTGAGCCTTGGTGTTCGTGGCCGGCAGCGAAGGATCCATGTGCAAAAAAAGGCTCTAGTATCAGGTGTGCCGGTCTTTCATTATGTGTTCTTCTTACAGTGTCTTAGGATTTGTCATGATTCGATATACTTCCCCTCCAGGTGGGGGAGGTTCATCGGGAGAACATGTCTTCTAAGAGGAAGGAGACGCTTGTTCCTCAGAATCCCCGCGCATTACAAAGGGGAAATAGCATCTAGTTTTCATAAAAGCCTGCTGGAATTTGATAGTAGGTAGGGAACTTCGGAGCCATGAGCCAACAGCTCCCTCTTTGAACGCCCTGCAAACAAAAGTAGCGCCCGCTGCTGCCCTCGACGCTGGCGGGGTCCTTGTTTCATCCTTCCACAGACACTCGAAATTCGCCAAATGCTTGTGCGGCTTGCTGACATACGCCTGTGCACAGGACATTGTTAGACATTGGGTGGCGGCACCAATCTAGCATACTTTCTCTACTTCCTGTGATGCCTTAGTAACCCTGTCAGCTGTGCTATAAGCTTCAAGCCTTCAACTACACATTTTGCAGATTGAATCGGTCCTGCATTGGCTGGCCAATGGCGTGGGGGTCTCAGCAGATCAGCCAATGGCCTTTGCATAGCTTGGCTTAGCTTGTCAGTGCGGGATAATTGCAGTTTAGGTTGGATTGTATGGGTTTGGGCACAATTTTCTGCAGGCCGGATGAGGAGTATGCAAGGTGTTGGATGTATTTGGAGTATTGCTCGGAACCATGATGCTCAAGGAGAGCTTTGGGGCAATGCTTTATCCTTACTCGAGGGATCCTCGGGTGAGTAATGGCCAGAGCCTGACGGTCATTACGGGATGAGAGAACCTCATTCTACAGCGTGACTATGAGCTTTCTGTAGCGCATTTCCGAGGACGAAGCTAGTTGCCGTCCCTGAACTTGCTAAGCTGAAGGCGGCGGGCTGACCTTGTCGAGGTAAAGCTATCAACTGAAGACTTTTGCCACGCAAATGGCAAGTCTGATCTCAGCTTTCATTGTCAGCATCCATTGCAAGTGCCTTTATGTCCGCTGATTGCAGAACTCATGCATCCGCGTATACGGGCTTTAGATTATCTAGAACAAGATTACAAGGAATATGCGGGGATCCCGGGGTCCCTCTTGAGATTCTGTATAAGGGTCATGTATTTGCACACGCTGAGAGGGCCTGACAGCAGTAAAGGCCGATCGGACGCTCTTGACACGGAAGTCCTATACACTTTTCCAGTGGAAGAAACCAACGAACCTCCCAGGTACGCCAGCCGATTTGCGTATTCAATGGTGGAAATGCTGCGGCTTTCATTGGCAAGGATGGAAGGCCCGGTCTTCAAATTTGGATGTAAGAAAAAATCGATGAGGACCAGTTGCAGAGAGTTACGAAGCTTGATGTTGCAATTTCTTGCTTTGGGTATCGGGGCCGTAGAAAACAATCTCATAAAGGTCCCAAGTTGCTTCAAACCCCCTCGCTAAACCGCAAACCTAGCAGTGTATGGCCAAGTTCCTTCCCAAACTACTTGCACGGAAACGTGCATGTCACCATGGAAGCATACTTCGTGCCTGCAGTTTTTATCGTTTCTCTCGATTCGCCCAGCTTTGTTTGGCCTCATGCTACACAGATGCAGACGCCGGTGATAACCTCTATCTTTATTGTGTACCACTGGTCTTACAAGTGCAACACTTGCTACAATTAGTATTGTTCCTTCCAGCAGCGTGGGTGTACGTTGACATTATGTGTGCCGCTCTTGTAGCATGCTTTGTAGCGCCACTAGCTCCAGGATCAGGATTCCACAGCGGAGGTTTGCTGTTGAAATTGCTTGATGACCAGCCGTTTGCCTGTCATTACCCCTACGTTGGCCCTACATGCCCAGAAGGAGCTTTAGCCCAAAAGCGTCATGACTTACTCAGTGTTTGTACAAAATGGATAGACCATCACCTGCCTTTTCCCTAAGTTGGCAAGACGCCCCTCTTAAGGAGAGCCTAACAGCTCGTGAAAGGCTCTTGTTACTTGTACCAACAATTCTGTTGAGATTGCCTTGTGCTAAGCGCTCCAGTTTCCTGAGTGATTAAGGCTTCTATCCCAGACTTTGGAGTAAACATGTAGCCGCTAATTTTCCGACGCGCCCCCCCGCCCACCCCCGGCTGTTGGCTGCAGACCCCAGAAAGACAAGCTTTCCTGAAGGATTGACATGAGGCCCATTTGGCCAGCACTCACGCGCGTTGACTGGAAGGAAACAGACGCAGGACGGTGTGCGGGGGCGGGATGGCATCAGTTACATCGCAATGTGGTAGGGGAGCTCTCCAAATATTCAAACGGGGGGGGGGGTGGCAATCCTGGGGCCAGAGCACTTCAGGGTACGCTCAACAAGTTACAAAATTAGCTTGTTTTTTACCCTGAGATCACAAGGGATGGGGTTCACACATGTCTTCACGTGAAGGGGTGAATTTCACTGGCGGCTGTACTATTGAATATCTTAGTACCCTACCTTGTCTGTACTGGTCTCAACAATGGAGTACGCGCTATCATGGTTGGTCACAGTGATCTCAAGTCTGCTTAGGGTCCCTGCTCTGTGGTAGAGGTCTCCCAGTTGTGAGAGTTTTGGCACACAGCATGCGACATACTTGCTAACTTGTTTGCATGGATATACATACATACAGGTATGAATATGCTCAAGTATGTGCAAGAGCTGTAACAGACACGATTAGAACTGAACAGCCAACACTCCAGTATTAAATCCGTTTTCCAGCACGTCTTGTGGAAACTTTGCCGGTGAGGCTTTGCACGCTACGCACAATCACCAATGAGGCAGGCCCGTCAACTAGCTGTTTTTTTTAGCACATTTTTGCTGGCTCTTTTCTGAAGTTACCAAGGACCCGTCTTTGGCCGCATGTATAGCTCATAGCTGCATCAGTGGATTCCGGAGAACACAGAAGAAGAATGTATGCCAGGGCTTTGAAATACATACGTGGGTGTGCTCTCCGTACCGTTGCTAGCTGGATTCAACACTGTCTTCAGCAGCAACATGCTTTGCCCACCTTGCAAGGTTGCAGGTGCAAGCGCAGGTGTGTTTCCCACAAGTAGGCAGCTTGCAAATGTGCCGCCCTGAGACATAGCTCGTAGCCGCAATAAAGGGCTGCAAACTGCGTCACACATCAGAAGAGCCCAACTCTTTTAGCAGCGAACCTGAATCACCACCATCGTGCTCAAGGCCATTTGGTAGAGTTCCAGAGCCTGCGAGTTGGAGAGCGCGCGCCCTTCTCGCAAGCTCCTTTTTTTTCAGCCATGGCATCAGCAGACGACAGCGCGACTCCTGTAAGGACGAGTGCTTGGTCTGAGGGGAGCCAGGAAGACTATGACGAAGAGACGTCGCAAACAGCAAGTGGTTGCAGGTATGTCGCCAATTGCTTCCTCATGCCCATGACCTGTGGACTGCTAAATGGCTTCCCATGGTCCGGTGTTGCCCTGTACTACATCGAGCAGGACTGGGCACTGTGGCGCTTGGGCCTGTGCAATTTTGCGGGCTTTGGCATCAGAATGGTGGTTGCATCTTCCATTCTGAGGCAAGGTCCTTTCCTTATTGTGTCCCATTTTTGTGTTTGGTCAGTGCAGACCGTGTGCAGGTGGGGCTACTGGATTGCCTTTCCTCTTTGTCTTGCACACCTGCTTCTCATCATCCCCGCGATCATGGACCAAACGTGGGAAGTGGCCGTCATGATTCAGATGATTTGCATCCTCGGCTTTGATACCATGCTGGCAAACGATGCTGTGGTTTTCTACAACTTCAGAGACTCCCAGGCTCATGGGAGGGGGTCTCAAGAAAGCCCCGGCAGGGCGACTGCATCCGGGCATCGCCTCCCCCAATTTTAAGGTTGTCCTGATGCTGTAGCACCGTTTTCCCGTGAGACAACTCCCCAGATTGTTTGCAGGCTCAGGCGCAGCAGGCATCAGCGCAAAAGCTTCAAAGCTTGACGGTTTCTTTTGCATCCGCCTCCACTTTTGGGGGAGCCACTCACCTGCGATCTTTTGCAATTCGGGGCTCAGTTTTTGGAACGCGCGTTTTTGAGAAACTTCCGTCTCATGGACGTCCCGTTGTTGGAGGTTGCTTAACTTTCTAACGTAGCCTTTCATCGGGGATTGCTTCAGCATTTTCATCAAAGAAAGGGGCCAGTCGCCCCTTTTGGGAATTCGGAAACGCGAGCTCCGTATTTGCAGCCACCTTCAGAAGCGATCTGTAGTTGTTGATTCGCAGCCCTGATCGTCGCCTGACAACAAACAGAACCCACTTGCCGCAGACTCTTTCTTGACACTGCCCTTTTCGAGACCTCTGCCAAAGATGGACACGTCTCAAACATGCGAGCTGAGGCGTTCTTGAAGTTTGAAGGCTGACAGAGTTGCAAGCAGAGTCTACCAACGGATTAGGAAGGTAGTCACAAGCGATGTCTGATGAGGGCAAAGAATGATCCTGTGCAAAAAGCCGTTGAATCAGCCTTTGCTTTTTGTGGCATATCTCAAATCCACCACCTCCAAATCATTATCCCTATCGTTATGTTTGACGGGCTGTTGCTACGAGTTGTCTTTGTGATTACACTGAATTGAGCTTGTCAATGCTACCATGGTTTCCAAGCATATATCAATGGTGGACAGGAGCTTCAAACAGTAGGAGAATTCAGCTTGATATTGTCCCTTGAACTTCGCCAGCAAGAGTCCCTGTCCTTGAATGATGATGGCTGAGGTGATCTATGACTACCTTGGTTGGCCGGGCATCGTTTGGTACCATGTCGCCATGCAGACTGGACAGCTCCTCCTTTACGCAACGGAACCAGCAGTCTGGGAGTCCTACAGCTGCTATGCCCGTGTGGTACAGTGTAAATGTTTTTGGAGTTTAGAGTGCGGAAGTCATGTTACAGAACTTAGCCGTTTA
Source organism: Symbiodinium pilosum (assembly GCA_905231905.1). Lineage (NCBI taxonomy): Eukaryota > Dinophyceae > Suessiales > Symbiodiniaceae > Symbiodinium > Symbiodinium pilosum. The sequence goes on from CAJNIZ010007768.1 coordinate 7,112, forward strand.
GCACTTCTTGGATTCTTAGGAGAGTTTCGGGAGAAGGTCTCCTGCCCTTGCCGGTGCCGCAGGAGATCTGAGAAGGTGTTGTGGGCACCCCCATGAAAATCTCAGCGGGGCACTTCCCTGGGTATGCATCAATTAGTCCTTATCGGGTTGGCGTGGCGGGGTTGCAACTCGGACCCATGTAGGTGACGGACATGGCCATCCCGGTGACAGTCGTCCCTACTCCGGATGTAGACGTGGACAGCTCCAAGAAGAAGGCCTCTGCAGAAGTAACCATAGCCACTGCGATAGCGTAGTAGTAGTAGTAGTAGAAGTAGTAGTAGTAGTAGTAGTAGAAGTAGTAGGAGCAGTAGCAACAGCAGCAGTAGCAGCAGGAGCAGAAGCGGCAGCCGTAGCAGTGGATTTTCTTTTCCCCGCCGCTTTCCGAGCAGAGGCACTTTTCTAGTCTTCTTCAGGCAACTGTCGCGCTGCAATCTTTCAACACAAAGACACTTTCACCTCCAGGACCCAAGACCGAAATATGTATGTACTTCACGTAGCACTTGGAGTAGGCTTATCAGTAGTATTCGTACTTGACTCGTACTGGTAATTATCGTACTAGTACTAGTACTAGTACTTGAACGGTAGCAATAGTCGGCAGGAGTGGCAGTAGCATCATCAGTAACATCCTTGTTTGCCCTTGTGTTGATGCAAGCCCTCGTCATGGTAGTGATGGTGGAAAGTGGTGTGATCTCATCACGACTCTGGCCCCCAGCCATGTCCACAATCATGCACGCTGACAGGAAAAGGCAGTAATGTGTCAAGCAGAACTTGTTTTAAACGCAATACGAAAGGGAATGGACAGATAGCATGATATTCCGTGGCCTCTAAAACCCTTATCTCACCGCAGGTGGAGGAAGGCATCACGCCGCCAAGGCCAAGTCTCCCAAACCCCCCCGAGGGTAAAGGCCGGTTGTCTGCAAGCCCACAGACCAGCCCACCCGAAGCCAAGAATCGCATATCGGCAAACCCACGGATGTCTTCCATGTCCGCCGTCTCCTTCCAAGCTGGCCAGAATCGATCCTCACATCTACGGCCTCGCCTCTCTGGCCGAGTGTCCCAAGCGAGTCGCATGAGTCGCCTAAGCCCCAATGCCAGCCCAAGGTCAAGTGCTGCCAGCAGCATTGGCGACCGCCCCAGCTATCAACTCCGTCCCTCCGCGACATCACAACTTAGTTCCTCGCTGATGTCTCAGTTCAGCGGGTCAAATGCTGTGGAGACAGCTACGTTCATGGCTCGCAGGTCCATGCTATCAGCAGGAGTGCGGCCGTCGGTGGTGTCAGAGGCAGCGATGTCTGCGATGTTCTTCGACAATGACGCTGAGGAAGAAGCCCAGACAGCAGCTCTACCACGTGACCTATACCTCCCATGTGCTCTCATCAGCTTGGCAGCCTTCAACCACAACATCTCCTACCAGACTGAGTGGTCGCTCTATGGGATCTTCTTTCGCCAGAAGCACAACTGGACCTCCGCCACATGGGGCGGCGTTGCCCAAACCGCCGGCGACATTCTGGGAGCCATCATGATGAATCTTGGCTGTCATGCATGCATGTTTTCGGTAGGGCTTCTACGGGCATCAAGAAAGACCAAGGAACATTATTGCCCGATGTGGTTCCCGTAGAACAGAGGAAGAGGGCTTCGAGGCTGGAGGATGCACTTGGCTGCTGCTTGGACGGTTGAGCTTGTTGCTGCTCTGCCTGCTTTCCGGGGCATGTTGTGCTGGAGCACTCCGGCCCCCGCCAAGGTATTACTCCCTGACCTGCAAGCCCTACTGGTACGCGATTCTCACCATCCTGTGGGCCGTGTGCAACTTTGGCATGGCGCTTCCACATGTGGCCCTGGCCGTGGCATCGCAAGTCGTGATGGGCACCGTGTTCATCTACTCAAATCAAGCGGCCACAGACATGGCCCTCTTCTTCTCACTTGGTGATGGCAACGTCTTCATGACGCTCCAGACGTTGAAGCAGCAGGGCGAATCCATTGGCAGCGCGGTTGCTTGCTTCGCCTCCCTCATGCTCTATGAGTCCGTCCATCCAAATGCCCCCTTCTACCTGACGGGTGGCCTCTCTGTGGCCATCGCGCTGCTTTACACAATCATGTTTTGGATTAGGGACGGCTTCGGCAGGAGTTTGGAGGAGGCAGAGGAAGCGCGAGCCAGACGCAAGGGCTTGGTGCGGGCAAAAACATGGGTAGACCCGCTTCCGTCCCTCAGCGAATGTGCCGAGGAAGAGGAGGAGGATGCGGAGTAATCGTCACCAAGGTGGGGAACATCGGTGTCCAGCCTGAAGGAGTTAGTCATGATCGTGATCCTGAAAGTGGCCACAGTGATCGCGTAATCCGTTAATTTCTGCGGGAAGGATGAACAATAATGATTAACATGAAAGCTCTATCCAAGCAATGTGGATGTATTGTTTCTTGTCATAATATGTGTGCCAGTACGAACTTCAGTGAAGGGAGGAAATCTTGAACAGACCCCCGAGGAATTGGAGTGTTATGGCTGTCCTGAGCAGTGCAAGGTTTCCCCTTCACAGAAGTTCTAGCTTTGCGTGAAGCATCCTTCCAAAGTCTGGCTGGATGCATCGATCGCTGGGTCAGCTTGCTAGGCCAGACGGCGTTTATGCCCGAGGCTTTCCATGAATCATCGCGTTGTTGGCTTCCTGTTGTCATTGAATCTGCCCCAGCCTCAATTTCAGGGTAGGTTTATGGTTCATGCAATTAGTCAACTGCAGTATTCGTAATTTTTTCCAGCGTTGAACACGAAATGATCATTAAGGATTGCGTGCCACGGTTCCCAAACAGCCCCGACAAGTTTGGGGTGCGAGTTTCTGAATCACGTATCCCGTGTAGATCGGCCCCGTTAAGTCAGAGTCCATGTATTTGAGTCGTATCTTCTTGCCCACCCTTTCTCTTTTTGAAGGGCCATTGATTTCATTAAAACACGCCCTTCAATCTTTAGAAATAGCCACACAGAAGGATGTCACATCCTAAGCCCGCTCGGGGTCCAGTTCACCAGTTCAATTTGCCGAGCAGCATCTTCTGATCAAGCCCCATAGCGGCAACATGTCCATATATGTATATATATATATATGTATGTGTATGTATGTCCATAGCCCTCAAGTTGAGAATTAGTTTTCCCAAATTGCCCAGGTAGTCCTCAGAGAGAGCCTTGAAATGGGCCATTGGAATATCAAGAGACCGCCCATCTCACGCTACCATAGCTACCCAAGCGGCCACGCTAACTTTGAAAATGGTGGGTGCCTTGCGCAGGATTCATGACTACCACTGCTGTTAAGACAGCGTTCCATGATGATACCGGTATATCTTCAATCCGTCCATGATATGAGTGTCCAGCATTGCTTTTGCTTCTCTTGGGCGTGTATCACTACCATTGCTATCATTCCCAGTGGGTCTTTGGATGGAATTATTCTAACACCACCCATATTGGTCTAGGCATCCCAGTGGTACCAAAGACTGTCCATCAACACTACTATTGAAATGCCTTACCAACACCTCCAGTAAGCCGCCAAAAGCTAATCTTTCCTCAGCAACGGGAAGTCAACTTTCGCGCTCGCACTTGTGCGAAACGCCGAACATAACGGGGACCCTGAGGAGTTACTGTACCACATGGAAGTGGACGCGATGAGGGTCATTAAGTTTTGCCAATGTCGAGTTGAAGGGGCAAGAAGTCTGCGGTTCATCACGGAATGAAGAAGGTATGCTTAGTAAGCTTCCTGCTTGTCAATGACCGGTAGAGACTGCACAGGCAACAATTGGGGTGCAAGTGGGCAATTCCTCGCAAATTGAATGGGCAGCTCTAAAGACTCCAGGAACGTGGCGAAAGGTTTTTGAGAGGAGGTGACCTTCGAATAGGACAATAGGAAAACGTGGTGGTGGTGGTGGTGGTGGTGGTGGTGGTGGTGGTGGTGTAATAATAACCTGGGGCTTCCAGAACCTGTTTTAAAGCAGGCAATTCTGAAGGAGCGGACTTGCTGAGCATTTGTTGCAAAACCCTGGTTTCTGGAACCAGAACGCGGTTTCCAACTTCCAGCCCGTGCAAAATCCATAATAGACCCGTGCGAGGCCCGTAAAACCCTGTACGAAACACGTAAAAACCTGTATACAACCCGTAAAAGCAGGTTTTGTAAAACCGGGTCCTTCTTACCTTCCAATAACCAGGTTTTCCTTTTAAATCCGGCAGAGCAAGCCTTGGTCGGCGTAGGAATAGTAATAGTAGGATGGTGTGATGATCGTGATATATGGATGTGATGAAGAGGATGATGGCTATGGATGGATGTGATGAAAGTTTGGCGTGAGGTCGCGACAAATGCATCTGATGCTGGTCTGACGGAACGTTGTCGTGAGGTCTCGAATTAGAATTTTTCGTCGTGAAGAAACGATGGTCTCCTGGACGGGTCGTCGTGAGGTATCGGGTTTGCATGCCGTGACTTCCGCATTAGTGCGGGGTTCAGGGGTGAGAAGTTCCTTGGCGTCTGCCAGGGCCTGAAACGGTGGCATGCCATCCAGGGAGGGACTCAGGGGCATCCAGGCAACCCTAGCGTCTCCTTGCCTGGGAACTGCACTCTACAGCAAGCCGGCATGTACGCACTTGACAGACCCAATTGAAGGCCAAGAAATTGCTGAGAGTGGTATGGCACACGCGTTCTCCCACTGCAAGGACACAGCAAGGGTCTTATATATAGAGGCGATTGGCTTCGCCTTCGATGGGCTCACCCCAGCAGGCAGCGGTGGCGTGAGTCAGCGCCTGCCAGGCCTCGAGCGCAGCTGGTCCCCACCCGCTCTCTGCCACAAGCGGGACGAACCGAATGCCCTGCGCTGTGCAGAGGTCGTGGGTGCGGAGATGACTACGTTTATGCGCCTCGTAGTCCGCAGCCGGCCGCTCACTCTCACCTGAGTCCAAGTTGCGCAGACTCCCGAGCCGCAGCCCCGTGGTCACGGCCAGGTCAAACGCCGCTGGGCCATGCATTCCCCAATTGGGGACGTAGACATCTGCGCGTCTGCGGTTTGTCTCTTATATAAACTCCATTATGTTTTGAAGCACGGGGTACGGCCGGGGGGAGCATCGCCTAAATCGCGCTGGCGCGTCGAGCGTCCTCGCAATTTTGCACGATTTGACGACAGACTCAGTGTTCGAGGCGTGTCGGAGCGCTGTGACGCGGCATGGAGCGTCCTTGGAATTATGCGCAAAATCGACGACCGTCTCGGTGTGCCCGCGTGTCGTGTTGCTGGTGCGTGGAGCGTCCACAGAATCTTGCGCGCTGATAACGAATGTTTCAGGTGCGCGTGGCGCGTGGAGCATCCTCGGACTGGAGCGCGCATTTTGAATGTTTCAGTCGCGCGTGTCGTGTCGCTGGCGCGTGGAGCATCTGCGGAAATCTGCTCGTAATCGACGACCTTCTCGTCTTTTGCAGTTCGGAGCGGCGCTGAGAGCGGCCTCAGAACTCTTCTGGGAATCGACAACCCTCTCGGTGGCCGAAGCTGCCCAAGCGTTAATTCGACCAATTTGTAGTACAACTGTAATACTCCAAACGCTTCTTAGACATATTCTTTAGGACTTTAGGAGTGATGATGATGGCTTTTATTATGACAGACAAACAATAAAAATGACAGCAATAATTTTGGTAGTATACTGTATACTCGTAAATGCAACAAGAACAGTAGTAATACGGATATTAGCAGTAGTTCTAATCATACTAATTTTGGTACTCGTGGACGGGCGGAACGATGTTTCGATGCATGTCTGGATGAAGAACGGGTTAGGGAGATGATGCTCGCTGCTCAAAGCGTTTCTGGGACAACTATTCTCTAGTTACTCTAGTTATGGCAATAGGACTTCATGTTTCGAACCGTGCAGTAAACCCTATAAGCCCCGCGCATTATTTGCGCGTGTGCATGCATGTCAACAAAGCCCCAATGCTGAACCATACTAGGGAAGTGTGTAAAATCGCAGTGAAGCGGGAAGATGTGAAACCCTAGCCCTATTCACTTACTATCCTAATCTCTACACCCTGAACACATCACTAGCCCTAACCTCAAAACCCGACAAAGTGCTACTGGGGTCCAGTCAAGTTACAAGTCACAAAATGTGAAGCCCTTTCTGAAGAAGCTTTCAGTAGGAGTATATTTCCCCTGAGGCTAGTGGAGGGTGTACCCTGTTATTGAGAACTCCCAAAAGGCTTGGCAAGGGGTACTTGCGGCAGCTGATCGCTTATGGGTCTAGTGTCGGTGATGATTTCAAACTCCTCAAGGCTCGTGACCTTCTGTTGCGGATTGCTTTGTTGCATCATTGCACACCTTTTGCAACACCTGAGCTACTTTCGATCGTATTTCTTGCAGTAAGGGGATAATCAGGTTTCCGACTTGTTCCGCAAGAAATTTGTCGGCTGTAGCTCACATGGCAAACGATGTACGTACGGACCGGCGACGCGTTTTGATCAGTATGCGCCTGGTGTCTTCAGAAAAGTTGGAGTTTGCCAAAAGAAGGAGGATCCCGGCTTGGGGGCCCTCCTATAAGTTATGCCTTCATGCCTCAATGCCACTTGTTGTTGCGTCAAGGTTTGGTTGCCTGACAGCCCAGTTGTTTTACGCATGCTTTTCCGAAATCTCGTGGTCGGCCTCGTCATGTTCCAATTGTTTCCTGGCTGAATCTGTCGTATGCCACTGGCAGCCATGCTGAAAAAAGCTTTGGCCGACGCTGTCACTTGTCTAGAACATGTGCTTAGATTTGTTTGCAGTTTCCGGAAACGGGCACCTGTACTGTCCTGTGGGTGCCCAAAGGAATCCCGCTTTTGAGGGTGACCTTGTGAGGCCTCCCGGTTCTTGCAGAAAAAAATCTACGTCATCCATACTCCACATTTCCAGCTCATCATCGCCCCAGAAGAGCTCTTTTCTCGAAACTGCCTCCTGGCTCCAATGAAAAATGGAGCGAAGCCTTGGCGGCCAGACCAGCTGTGCTCGTAGAAAGCAGCTTGCGTTCTTCTATGGGATTTTTTCGCGGGCCCTGAGACTGTGGGGGGTCCTTGAGAGGAAGAGCACATACTCATGGGCTGATATCTCAAACTTCTTGTCCTCCTTGGAGTACCCCCAACAGAATCAAGCACAAAAAGCAGATGTATAATCTTGAGCAAGATGCACTCAAGGCCACGTTTTCAGACGACTCTTGGTCCGTGTAATGTAGTTTCTTGTAAGACCTCTGGAAATCATGATAGAGACAGGATTCGCGACCAGTCTCCACGTGCGTCTACTCTCCCTGAAGTTGAGTCAATCTAGGAGAAAGGGTTGGACTGCTACGATACTTTCTGAAGAGGCCTGCGGTGCAGAGTTTCCTAGGGGGTGTCCTCAGTATCTGTTGCGATCTGAGCATTCTGCTAGAAACCCTGGCCCTACAAATCCCAAACCCCCGTAAAGAGTGCAGTATCCGAGCCTTGTGTCATCATGGAGTCATCCAAACAGCCCATTGATATCTCCACATTGCCCCTATACGTACCTCCCAGGAACATGTTGTTGAAACCCAGGAAGACCAGCGCTCTTTTTGGCATAGGGGAAGATCTCAAATAGAGAAATACCACGGCAGGATGGAGTTTCGGAGCTGCGCTTGGAGCACGCAAAGAGCGACAGAGAGCTTGACCACCTAGAGTGAGCTTGTTCAGCGCGTAGAATATTTTGAGGGAGCTGTAATGGGATTTGTTTTGAGTCCCCTAACCATGAAAGCTTCGGCTTTCCATATTGAGTCCAAGTGTTCCCAGTAGCTTGTCATCCACACATTCGTTGCTTTGTTTGAGCAATTTCTTTTGTCATGAGGGATTTCTAGTGAAATGAGGGAAGAGGCTTTCTCGAGTATGAGTGTGGCTTGCTTCAGTTGGGTTCAGTGACTAGGGCAGCATGTGAGGCTTACGATCTACAGAGCGTAGGAGACCGGGGGAAGGGTATAAGTATGTGACTATGTTCTTCTCCTGATATAGACTTGCTAGATTGAAGCCTGCATTCGCATATAAGTATATACACTCAAAACCCTGTGCTTCCCCAAATGGAACTTTGGTAGAGCTAGTTGCGATAGTTAACGCTGTCTCTGCGCTTTCTGTCACCCTCAAGAATCCACTTGTAGCCGCTTCTCTCAAATCATGAACGAGCTCTCACAACACAGTTCGGCCGTAAGTTTTAGAGTACAAGCAGATTTACTATCAACAGCTAGATATACACCATTTTCATTTTGAGCATAGAAAGCCTAGCACCCTGGAACATAAAAGATCCTTCAATTCTATTGGATTTCTTGTAAATAACTTATTGTAATGACCCTATTAAAACGCTGAGCAACTAGAAGAGAAATGAGATCCCTTGTTCTCTCTCGATTTGATGTTCATTGTCAAATAAGAACCAATGTATGAATCCCTTATGTTTACGTAGTATAGCCGCCCCTAATTTCATGTATATCTTCCCCTAAGTGGCCCTATCAATTTAGTCCTCTCCTTTAACACAAGTCATATGAACATTTCGCAACATGGGGTATCGCGTGTGCCCCTCTAATCTACTGCTATGCTGCCAGACCCCCACCTGTCTCCCCTTGTTGAGCAACCCCGCTCCTCATCCCAGGGAGTGGCAGCTCACAGAAACTCCCGATGTAGCAGCAGTCAGCGTGGTGCGGGTCTCAACAATGTTTTGGTTCCCCAAGTTCGGCGCCCTTCTAGGCTACCACTTGTAGCGCGGCAGACCCTGAAGTGTGAAAATTGTGCAAAGAACTTGCGTAGGCATCTTTTTCTTTGAAGACTGATGAGGCAAGTTAAGCCTCCGACCGACTATGTGGTTTGTAGTCGGTCGACAAATTTGCGAGCAGCGGTTTTATGCTGTATGTGATCTTGATTCAAGTACCCTGCAGTACTAAAGGACGCATATAGTTCCCTAAGGTCTTAGTGAAATGGCCTGCTGACACATCCCGAGAACAAACAACTATCTTGCAAGTACAAGATATATTCAAGATCCCTGGCCAATGCCCAGGTGCAACTGGTCTTTCTTGGTAGCTAAAGCTGAAGCATAAAACCCAATCGTTGCCACATTCTGCTGAAACGGTGACATCGTTCGCTTCTAGGTCTGCCGGGGTGCTTATTTTCCTGTCGATTGAGTTCTATCTTAGCTTTGGGTTGTAAGGGTGGGGTATACATCAGGAGTGTTGTGAGGATACGCCCGTTTTTGGAGAAAACCTGAAAAAGGAAGACCTCCACAAATACAGCCATTCAACGCTTGTTTGGTCTTCTCGGGCTTACGGTCACATGTCAATTCCGGCCGCCCTCAGAATTTGTGAGGGTTTTCGTGGCATCCTGTCTGCCAAGGCGCATACCGAGCGCTGCATTCTGGTGCGGGGCTGCCCACGCTTTTCTCATTTGCAGCAGTAAGGTTGATTTCCGATAACCTTCTTGGGAACAGAAATTTGAAAAGCATGGCGGCGTGCAGTGGCTTTCATTTTGTTGCAGGATTTTCTGGTTGTTTCTCACATTCTCCCTACTGGCGTATGCTTTAAGGACTGCAGGTACAGACTATGAGGCTATGAGAAAAAATCTTTTGCGGGAGAAGAACAGGGATCTTGACAGGGAGTTGGCTTGCAGTGTGTTCGCATTATGGACGCATACTTGATTATTTGTTTACTCATGCCATCCCCAAGCTTATCCAGTCCAAGCCGGGATTGTGGACGGATGGGACTTTGTCGGCGACAAAGGTGTCAGTACATATCTGTCATGGTCTTGCTTCATTAAAGGCAAATGATTTAGAAGTCAATCTTTGGGAAGGATAACTTGAAGGAATTAGTTATTTGTCTGTTGCATTTTTGGGATACTATTTTGGTACGGGCAGCTCTTTACGAACGAGCTCCTGTTGGGCCATGATTTTCTGAAATCCTACAGGGTCCTACAGTTGCAAACTCGGGACTCTACACCCTGCACTGCACAGCCCAATCCCAAGTCCTGAGTCCTGTTACCAGCTACTGTAGTTGGGAAATGCTGAACGTCACACCATAATCCCAAAGCCTTGATCGGCTCCATGAGCGCAGGCCTTGGACTCTAAGATGGAGCTCCATGTCCGCCAGGATGACGGGACTGTCCAGGACTGGAAGATCAGGGACCAAGAGTTGAGGGCTTCTGGTTTGGGATTTAGGGCCAAGGGCTATGCGGTTTGGCCTTGGGGTACAGTGACCGAGGATTCAGGGTTACGATTCCGATGCTGAAGCAGAAATGGTCCTTGAAGTGGGGCTCCCATGGAGGAACTTGGGTCCAGGTTTCAAGGCTGTACAAGAAGGGCTTAAACATTCAGGATGCAGGGATCATGGTTTCAAAGCGCGCGTTCGGGGATGAGGGACGAAGGTTGAGATTGTAAAGCAGTTGAAATCAGCTAGTCTTTGTGGGCTTTGCGGTGCGGATTCTCATGGACAGACGATTCTGCGAGTAGTCCACTCTGAGGGTCTGCCAGGATCCGGCTCCTTTGGAGGAGTGCGCATATCCAGAATAGGCAGCCCAATGCTTCAAGGAGTTGAGGGCTAGACGTCGTTGCAGTAGCCGGATTCCGCTTGAAGTTGCCCCTGAAGTGCCAAACATGTCTTCGAATTCTAATCTGGTGTCACGCGACATATTTGCCGCTGCGGACTCACATGCCCCAACTTATGTTGACTGACTCATATCAGTTGATAGCCTTCGAAATCGCAACCCCCCGTACTGAGGATGCATGCCTCACAGATGAGGCTGGAACTCTGAGTGTTCTGGAGTCTACCTGAAGAAGCAACCGTTAACAGATGGTGTTGCTGCTACCGCCGCAGGAGGGCTCTAGCTTGTGGTGCATAGGTCTCGCAATGCGCGGGTGCTTCTTTGGGGTTCCGGTAGAGTAGATAGGTTCGTAGTTCTGCGGCTACATGATTGAAGGCTAGTTTCGCGATCTTCAGGTAAGGGCACGTGTGCAAGCACAAGGGGGGGTCCTTCCATGACCCTGACATTTACCAAAATTTACGATGTTTGCTGAGACCACACTTCTGATGATGGCCAAGTTGCACTCAGGCGTTGGACTTGCGGCAACTTTATTCAGAATTTCCGTCCCAAATTTGCCTCTGTAGATGAAGCTCACAAGGCTGTCGACCTCCAGTAGGGGGGGTCCCGGGCAGCAGGAATTTTCAGAGTAGCATACATCCAAACTGCTTCAGGCTAGCAGGTAGCAAGACTCCTTCCGCAAAAATGTGAGCGTTGAACTGACCCCTTGCGGCCTCACGAGGCCTGGAAGGAACTTTAGAGCAACTCTATCCAAAATTCGGTTTAGAAAAGCCGGTGGAGACCGGAATAGTGGCACAGGCATACAACCCTTACCTCCGCATGCAGACCGATGATTACCCAGAAGCGAAGTTTCTGGCTCAGGTTCACACCGGCCACAGCAGTCTGGTGGAGGTGGATATGTAGAGCTTGTCTTCATGCGGTGATGGTCGTAGTATGCGCTGGCATGGAACCTTCGTTCAATTTGCACACAAGTTGTTATTGAAGCAGTGCTCTACTCTCCAGCATATTATATGGGATCTCGAAGTTTCTGTGGAACCTATGGGAGGCACCGTGATTTCAGGAACCCGACAGATTCCAGTTTACCTGGCAGGGACTGGCTCGAGAAACGGCCGCACAGAGCGTCTGGCTTCACTTCTGCATTCCTGAGCCGTCGACAGCGAAGGGCGAAAAAAGAGATTGGCAAATGGAACCGTTTTTGAAATCGTGCGGAGGCCGTGGCTTACCGCGGGAAAAGACAGCACAGCTCACTTCCACAGCAGGCAATGCTACAATGCGAACACAGATTTGGCCCAACTGTCCGACACCTGCGAAACTGGCGCCAGAGATGGGTCCAGATTTAAGTCGTCAGGACTATGCACAACATCGAGCACCAACGGACGGCGACACATGAGTGCCATCATACATATCATCATCCATCTGGTTCGAATCCCAAACTTGAACCCTGAAGCCCTGCCTAAATACGAATCCGGGCTAGCACCTTCCAGCAAAGTGCTACAGGTGTCCTTACCGCTCACTGAAATATGGTTGGAGCGGCTCACTTCAAGACATGCTTCAGGCCCCTGAGCCGTCTTCCTGCCCCAAAACCTGGAGAACTCTTGCGCTCTGAAGTTTGAGCCGCTGCACCCCGTACAGAGCCCTTGAAGCCCCTAAACGAGGCGCAGGGCATCAACTTTGCCCCTCAATCATTGATCGCTCAAAGCTGGGCCTTGCTTGGCAAGCATCCGCAGCGGCTACCCTGAAACCCTACAATCCTTATTCCCGGTGCCCAAACCCCGAACTCAGGACCTTGAACACCCAACCAACCCCAAGCTAGCATCCAGATTCGGGACGAAAGGCTGCGCCGCCCCGCCCTTTGGGCGGCCGCTGTGTGGCGCAGGTTGCTGGGCGCTCGGCATGGGATTCTGCAGGACTCTCGTGAGGATGTAGGGTGAAGCAACTGGGAGTTAGGACCCAAGGTGTAGCGAGAGATCAAAGTTTGAGCGTTCAGAGTTTGGGGCGTGGGATTTGCAAACCAATAACCTTCTCAAAGATGGCAATATCACCAGGGTTCTGTGGATTAAGCTCGTTGGCAAGGCAAGCTATTTCCAACCTTAAATGGCCATGTAAGACCATATGAGGCTTGTATAGCTGAATGCAAAGGATTACTGCATTCTGCGATTTGACACGAAGTCCCACGATGCCAGAAATGATTGTTGATGCAGAGCGTCTCCATGAGTCTAAGTATGCAACGGGTCCGGACGGTTCGGTGGACAACGCTTCGCACCTACAGGATTCAGCCTGGGATAGAAAGAGCTAGCACTGGATCGCTTTAACCAGGTCAGGGGAGGGCCACAGGTGGTTCTGTAGTGTGATATCCAGAAGGGGCTGGCTCCATGGACCTGGAGCCGCAAGGCTGCAGAGCTTAGCAGACTGAACTCCCACATTCTGAGTCATGCAAGAGCTCGGAGCTCAGAGAGCTCAAATGTTTACCACGGCCTAACTGGTGAATTTGCAGCAGTAATCGCAAAGCCCTGAAGCCCTGAAAATGCGAACTGCGTACAAAAGTGCATGCAAACTTCGCGCCTCAAGCTGTTCCGTGCAAACTGCGCGGCCCCGAGACACATGACCAGGCCTGCAGTGATAAGCACTTCCTTGCGCTCACTTCGGATGGTGTGGTTCATAGCTGCGGTAGCCGACCCCCGAGAACTGCCGTGCTTTTCAAGGCGTTCGGAGTTCAGTGTTTTCAAGTGTATAGGGGCAAAGAAGAAAGTGCATGGTTTGCGACTTTCAGAAATTTGGTGGTATGGTCTTCGACCTGGATGCTGGGAGCTTGAGCGTCAAGACTAAACTATGGGGTTGCAGCTTTGTGGAGGGCAGGAGATCACGCTGTAGGTGCGCATTCCATTCCGCGCTTGGAGGGGGGCTGCGGACTTCACTTAGAATGCTCTAGCAGGACGTGCATGAAGGGGAAAGTTTGCACATGTAGCGACTTATGTGCAAAACCTGAGGTCACGGAAGTAAGGATCCTTTGAAACCTGACGCCCAAGACAACTTGTGAACAGAGGCTTTGACATGTTGATTTTGTTTGTTCGGGCCTCGGACCTCCCCTCCATCCCCAAGATGTCATTACGCACATTATGCTCGCATTCAAGCCCTTGTCGCTCATGAGTCGCACAGATCCCAAAGTGGCTACCTCTGATTTTCAGTGGCCGCTCTCATGTGCTTGTGGCTTACAACACACGTGGTAAAGTTGCAAGCTCTTCTCAAAGTGCTGCCCTCGGGTTCCTTGAGATAGCACCATGGCATCGTCCCGCCGACACACGCATTGCGCATTACAAGCTTCCAAAGGCAGGACCCTGGCACTGTGCAGTCCAAATAAACTTCAATCACAGGCAAAGCGGCTTTTCACCAAGAGAGTGGCATCCATAAGAAGACGTAAGGCTTACCAGCGAGTGGGGCCCAGCCTGGGTAGTAAAATGATGTCATGCAGTGATGGTTTCAGGTTAAGTTGCTGCGAGAGTGCGGTCCTCCAGTTACTTTGTACTGTGGCCACTGTTGGTTCTGCTGAAAGGACCCTTAAAGGATGTCGGCTATCCAGGTCGAGTGTGGTTGTCTGTCAATTGCCAATAGTCTCCTACGAGCTTGCACCAGCCCCAAACTCGACCCTTAAAACGCAAGGGAACAAAACGGAACTCGAATCATGTGCCCCAGGCAACAGCAGTGGCCAGCTTGGGCCGGCTCCACAATGGGCTCTCCAAACATTATTTGGGATACATCTTGGAATGTTTCCACGCAGACTCTTTTTATAGACCTTCTGGATTCCAGAAGAGAGCACCAGAAAGTCATTCACGCAACCGAAGCTGTGCATTCTAACTGGAGTAACTGAAGCTGCGCAAGGGTTGTAGTTTTGCGGTTCTTGTAGCAGAATAACTCTTGACATTCTGAGGGAAGAGAAGGGGTGTAGTTATCGCGGTGCCATTCGTAACCTTGGGAAAGGGCCTCGAAGCCACCTTCGCTGGGGTTGAAGGGCTGCAATGTGTCTTGCAAACTTACCATCTGCAAGGTCGTCGTATGGGAACACGAACCTGTAAGTCATATGAGTGAATTAAGGTGAACTTAGATAAGCTTCAAATCATATTAAATGGGATCACGAAGGTTGCAGGGTCCTATGCCAAATACAGCCACACCTTTAGGCTGGAAGTCTGTGGCATACATGGACAGTTCCCAAGCTCCTGTCCTCGTAGCTATGCATTTTTCAGCTCGCAGGATACGCAGCGTTCAGAGTCGACATGTCCAGTGTCCTCTTCGTTATATAGTTGACTGGAACGCCCAAGGGATGACAAGTACTCCAATGAGTCGCTTCCTCTGAATCTCGATCACCCCTCTCCATGTCTCTGTGTACATTCCACTGCAAAACTTCTGGTTGTACTGCCTGCCTCCGTTTTCATACCATTGTATCTACATGGTTGTAAACGCCGTTCTCTTACACATTTCCCTGTTCTGACAGCACACCATCTAGATTTCAAACCTTGAGCTTTAAACACTCTAAGGCTGGGCCACACGGATTTCATTGTCAAGCTTTCGCCCATTTCCTTGGACAAAAATGGCATGAACCGTCGATACCTTGGATGCAGAGTTGTGAGGGTTGTTGGGTGAAGCCAAAGGGCTTACCAAAATTCAGGTTTCGATCAGCGTGGAGTATATACCACACCAGCCCAAAACCACGCCTTTAACAACTACGCCTCGAACTACGTCATGAGTTGTCTGGATCCTGAGCGGGTCTTCTGCAATAAATGTACAAGCTCTTCAGATGTTGGGCTCCCTGCTTCCAACGTTGGTACTGCGGTGGCCCGCCGGGCCATTAACATCTGAGAGCTGCCGTGCGTGGAAGCCTTTTTCGATTCTAGGCTTGTCATTGTATGGATCCCGGTCGCTTGGAATATAGACGCTACACATCAAGTAGGCGGCTGAGTATTGCTAGCATCACTGCTGCCAGAAGCACTTCTGCAACAATAGATTAGGTCCGTCCATAGTCACATAGGTTCTTCGGAGTTCTAGGGTCTGCAAGGTGACAGCATGCTTTAAGAAGTTTGTTGCGCAAGCACGTGTATGAAGCAATCCGACCGGAACCTAAGCCTTCACCCCGGCTCAGTTGAGGAGGAAGAGGTAGGGGAGCGTGTGTTGCCACTCGTAAACGGAGCTAAAGTAATCTCAGCCTTCTAGATTTTGGAAGTCTCCGGAATGTTCTCGTCCAGTTCGGAGGCTTTGCAATCTTCGTGGCTTGCGGTTCGGAGCATTCAGCACCCGCCTCAGAAGCGCAGCACTGGTGGCGAGTAGCGCGTGGTGATTGGCTTCAAAAAAGGTTGAGAAAGGTCCAGGGTTCAGATCGAGGAATGAATTGTTTAGAGATCTGGCCTGCCAGCAAAGGGTCAAAGCTCTTGCTCATGTAGGCGTGTAGGATGGTGGGATTACAAACCCATGGGCTTTGTTAGTTTCAAATTTCTTTTTTTGTTGGATGCGTGACTACACGCCGAAACGGCGGCTACATCGTGTGTTGCGCAGCCCGTTGTTGTACTTGCCAGCCACGATTCCATGATGCCTGTCGTCAGAACCTCTCTTCTTTTTTGACTTCTGCAATGCTCGCATGCCCGTGTGTTTGACATGCCAGCATCCGCAGAGCTGCTTTGGCAAGGAAGGGTCAGCCTGACCTCAGGTGGCGAATTGTGCAGGGACCTTGTACTCTCCTTGGAAGTCCTCAAAGACATGGGAGTCTGAGAAGATTCATAAAACGAGACGAGAAGCGGGAGTTGCTACTGACCAGAGCCCCTTCCAGCATACTGTTCCATGTTCATCGATGGGTAGAGCAGAGCAGTTCTCATGCAAGGATGGCTTTTTGCATGCTCCTATCCTCCGGTCTCCATCTGATCTTGCTCGTCGGTGGTCCAGGAGAATAGGGTAACCCACTCGAGAAACCGTGTGCAAGCATCATTTATGCTGCTTCCTGACAGGCCGTTCTCTGCGAACAGGGCACGGCCCGCATACTCAGACCGAAATGATGCTGTTGACGGTCAACATCCTTCACCATTAGGCATCCAGATCTCAAGAATTACAGAGGTTTAGGTCGGCCAATTTGTGGCAGAATGCACTCAGTCAACAGTAGCGGTAGCCGCTCCAGTAAGTGATGGCCAACGGTACATGGTTGAGCTTTCAGTATTGCTGCTTACCAGGGTTGCGAACCCTTTCATGAACGGGGAGCGGCATGACAATTCTTTAAATTGCGGCCTCATTCTACGACACGAACTGGCAGTCGCTTTGGACATTGTTGGCGCAAGCTTCCCATTGAGTTTTAGATCCCTCTCTTGCAAGATTCTGTGCAAGCCTGCTTCTTGCCCATATGCATTCCAGCTGGACAATATAATTACGTAGGCAGTATACGAGAAAATGCAGGCGCCAGTGGCAGAATTCAACTCCAGGGGTGCTCGATGTGCTGCGGAGATCGGGGGACTTGAAGGCAAATGTCCAAGCTAGCGGACCCCAAGGACACATCACTTCCATGGCCCTGAAGTTCCTGAGGCCTTGAATCTTCAAGTCCAGACCCTACATTCCTTCATCTTGCAGATCTTCAGAACTCCTCTTGTAACCCCTACCCCCTACGTACCCAATCCTCGTGAACCCTTTAAGGGGGGCCCTAGTGAGGCTATCACCTTCGGAAGCAGCCATGACTTCAGACTTGGCCGAAGGCCTGGGCTTGCTTTGGGTTCAGTTTGAAGGGCCTATAAATGCGGAATGGGGGTGGTCAAAAAGGATGGCTTTTTTGGTGCGGAAAACATCTATGTTCTGATCACTTTTTTTGTTGTAGCCCTCTACTTCTGGCTCTTGCTTCTGCGTGCGGCTTTGTTTTGCTCCTGCTTCTGGGACATAGTAGGCTCGGAGCCCCCAAGAGCACATGTTGCACGCTCTCTGCAAGTGCGCATTTTCAATCAGCTGCGGTTGGTCTTCCGAACATGGCAGTAGAGGAGCTGCAAGAACTTCTCGGCCTTTCTGTCACGTCATGGCTTTTTCACACACAGGTACTTTGATAGTCGTAGAGGTAACCCCTTACAATGACTGCAATACGTCAGCAAGTGAATGGGCATGGATCACCTCACATGTCTCTGCGCTGTTGGTTGAAAGAAGTTTGCCTGCCTGACCCATATACCGCAATACTTGCGTGCGTCAAGCGTGCGGCAGGGGTATTCAAGACCTCTATCACAAATGCATCTTTCGAGAAGTTGCGATGGAGATGGTCAATTCAAAGCCGAATGCCCCGAAACGGTCGACCTGGGAAGGCCGCAGTTGAGCCTGCACGCAAAGAAGCACGCTGCTAGACAATTCAACTCCTACGTGAATTTGCCAACTCCACATTTGTTGTGGTGTGGTTTGTTGCTACCTCTAACCTATGCAGTCCAGGCGCCCAGGGTAGAAGCCCTCCACCACTCAGATTGCAACTCGCAAGCTTCAATGCCTACAGCCCGCAACCAAGCGCTACTTAATGTTTGGCTGTCGTTTAATCCTTGCCTTTCAACCAATCCCAACCTTAGACCCAACTCTGTGACCCGTGAGCCTCGATCCCAATTTTCAAAAACCCAAATCCGAAAGCCTATGGGCTCTGTGAGTGTTGACTGAAGCTATGCTCCAAACGCTAAACCAGAATGCTAACCTGCAAGTGCAAAACTTGGTCCTTCAGCCTAGATCCTACGCTGATCGCCGCAGCCATTTTGACGAAGCAGTCTGGAACACCAGTTCGGATCCGCCGCGTTGGACGGCGCTGGGTTCATAGCTCCTATTCTGCAGAGGAGAACGGAAATTTCAAGAGGATCCCTAAACCAGCGCCAGGGCTCATGGAAGACATCTACATACAAATGCACGCATGGATGTATTCGTTGAATCGACTGTCAGAATAATGCATGCCTGCATCCCTTATTCAAGCCCGAGAATGTACGCAGGAGGGCAAGCGTGTCGGTCCTTTCTAAGCAGGCCTTTGTTGGATTTGATGTTTGTTTGGAAAGTCGAGAGGAATTCGAACGCGACCCCCTAAACCCTGAGCTTGCAGTCGTGTCTCCTGTTTGACGCGCCGGCTGCAGCTCCTTCCGTCGCCTTCACTGCCAACTCAGCTTGAGCCCACCGCAGCCTGCATGAACTCCGCTTATATCACCAGGACCCACAAAGTATTGACTTTATTAAACAGGGTTCCTGAAAGCCCTAGGGAGCAAGCAGAAAATGCGCTAGTGACAATACCTGCCATAGCAGTACTGGTGGTTGCTTTGGGGTGGAGGCGGTGGCGCTGACGCTGGCGGTTCTGGCAGTGGTGACGGCGGTGGTTGTTCCAGTTATTATTCTAGTTTTAGTTATCGTTAATGATTACCAGCACTGCAGGCTTTGCCTGCTGCGAGCCTTGGCGAGTTCAACCACTTGAATAATGACGGCATGTCACACCTCGAGACCCAGAGACTCCCAAGTCCTAAGCCCTGTACAAACCCTAAAGCAGCGGTCATTTTGCAGAGCCCTACATGCACAAAGGCGGCAATGCAGCTGACATCCGTGGCTCTTTTGGTCTTCGGCTTTCTCGGCCGCAACTGGACCTAAAATGCTGACATAGAGCTCTTAGGCATCTGAGGGCTACACTTGGAATGTAAAGTGATAGATCCGGCACAGGATTTTACGATCCCCAAAACTTCCAGCCCATGATGTTATAGGTTACATGCGCAGTGAGCTGAAGCGTTCAACGTCACGAATTGTTGATTTTCTGTGAGTTGGATGATGCAGGAACTAGCCCATCAACAGAAGGGTTTAGGTTTCTGGGATTTCATAGGGCTTGGAATTATGGATTTTGGGCTTGAGCTTTAGGAAAAGGGCGCTGTTCGGATTTTGAAGTCACTCAACAGAAAGCCGTGTTCTACAGCGGCCATGTTGCGTCACTCGTTGAGAGAGTTTGAGCTGCCTTTTTCGTCGTGACGTGCGAAAATATATGGGAATTAAACATGCCCAGACTGCCCTTGGCCTGCAGAGCGTAGTCTCGCGTAGGCTCTTGTAGATTGTTTTCTCCGCCAGGTCTCTATGGTGTGATTGGTCTGCAAGGCAAATAGAAGAAGGGTGTTCGATATAACATAATGTTGCCTAGGCCATTTAACGACATGCAGGCCGCGCGGAGAGCTGAACATCATTTGGGCAAAGTCCCAGCGTGTAGGTTAGGCGTCCATGTTTTGGGAGCTAGCATGTGGTGTACAGCGGCTTTTGCACTCAACCGGGCGTCCCACCCAGCTAGGAACCCTGAGGTTGAACGTTGCCCATTCTACTTATGCGAATCTGGCAGGCCTACACGGACTACATGGAGTTGTGAGTTGTTGTTTCCCGTGTGGTCGTTGTCCAAACCTCTTTCTGCCACCTTGTGCCCCGAACCCTGGGGCAGTTTGATCAGGGGTTCTGGGGTTGGCGGTTTGCGGCTTAGGGTTTACCATTCACCAATGGTGTAGAGTCTAGAGTTCCAAGTCTTGAGAGCTGAGGATTCTGGTGCCCCTGTTTCAGGCCAAGCTGACTGCTAGAGTTGTTCACCAACCTATGGACCCTACAGTCCCTACCTACAGCTTTTGAATCTTGAGTCCCATGGAGGAGATCCTTGATCACTTGCGGCATTGAGTGGGTTGTTTAACTTCTAACAAATGGAGTTCGCAAGTCGGCTAGCCTTGGTATGTTTTCGGAGGGCTTGCAAATATTTAAAGCTGGCAAAGTGCGCTGAAGCAAGATGGGCCCTGATCACCCAAGGCGCAGTACTGGCGAACGAGGCTCATTGCCTTGGAGAGGCACATCCGCAAGCAACGAACTTATGGGGTTAAGGTCTTTAGGGTTGCAAGCGGCTGTCTTTAGGGTTGCAAGCGGCTAAACGCGCTTAGAGTGTTAAAGGGCTATCATATGTTCTCCTGAAAACGCGAGTGTAGGCGCATACGCATCTTGCAATGGTTTAGCAACGTGAAGTAGATCATCTCGTGAATGTAGTAACCTACGGATTTTTGCCTGACTGGCATGTTTTGCGAGCAAGGCGAGACTTAAGTCTTCTTAGGCTGGTGTGCCGTGTGGGCTGCTATGATTGGGTGACATGAATCCTGGTTGGACTTCTAACGTTGACGCGTTTCCAAATTTGGGCCTGTGTGGGCATCATCTCATGGTTTGTTGAAGTGCAAGTACTTGCGCCACGCCGCGCCTTCAAATGGGCGGGGCGGGCAAATAGCACTTCACTATTGCACACCCTCCACGTGTCAGCCAGCATGAAGGCATAATGCTTCCAGATCACGTTCATACCTTGCTCTTCGATGTGCGCCACAAGGGCTTCTCATTCTTGAATCCCAGAGACGAAATAGGCCCTGCAGCTCCAAGCCACCGCCAAGCCACCGCTTTCATAGATGCGGGATCCTTCGGCCTTGGATATGCCAACAGAGCGTCTCCATAGTAGCTCTTTTGTAGCCGCTCATTGCTAGTTCCATATGCAAGGCCTGTGAAGACGTGAACCAAGCTTTCGCGGTGGAGCAGGACAAGGGTCACTCAGCCGACAGGGACAGAGATTTGTTGGGAAGTATGTAGTTAGCAAGCTGAGGTCTGTTGATATAGTTCGGTAGCAAGGCATCTCGTTGAACAAAATTTAACCGTAAGTGTTGGCATCTTGCACATGGGGGCCTAGGTGTCGAACTCCTTCAAAGTGACTTGGCTGCAAATGCAGCGCAGAGCAGCACAGACCTTTCTGCAACACGAACTGCATTCTCGTGAAGACCCAGCCCTTGCGAGCCAGCCTGAACCAGACATAAGTTCCTGCGTACTTGGCCTCCTCTCTGCAGTCAGCCTGAATTTGTAGCGTTCAGTTGCCATCCCCAACCCCTACCCTCACATTCACGCCTTAACACCTAAATCCAGGCTACTAAAGCCCTGGAATTTAGCCCTGCGCAAATCCAGAACCCCACCCAAGCTTGGAATGTTCAATCGTCCTGCGCAGTCCTGTCCTCAGGTTCTTTGCGGCCCACATGTTGTTCTAGTGAATTTGTCTGTTTCATGCCACGCTTCTTGTTCCATCGTACTCAAAAGTCCGTAAGGCCAGGTAGGATCCGCATCGGAACCCTTACCGGCGAAATCGTTGCAGAGAAATCCATATTCATGGCGAAAGGACCAAATAGGTGTAGCCAGGATGTGTCAAAGGAGCCCCAAATTTCGAATTTTCGGGATGGATTGGAAAGCAGGCAGAGGTAACGTTTGTATTAAACCTCGGACCCGACATCCTAACTCCTGAGCCCCTAAGCTTTCAACCCCAAATCCTGGCCCCGGTTCGGTTGTGGTCCGAGGCCGAGGGGAGATGAAGGTGCCAGATGTACAAGGGTTTCGGGGGTCAGGCTTTAGCATGTTTTGTGCATAAGGGCGCTGGGCTGACGTGTGGGATCGTTGCTGGCGGTTCAGATTCTAGCATTCTAGCATTTAACCTTAGAAAACTGTCAGCACGGCAAACGCCTT
The DNA here is from genome assembly GCA_905231905.1 of Symbiodinium pilosum. Taxonomy (NCBI): domain Eukaryota; class Dinophyceae; order Suessiales; family Symbiodiniaceae; genus Symbiodinium; species Symbiodinium pilosum. Next base: position 29,194 of record CAJNIZ010007768.1, read on the forward strand.
TCCAACCTTCGTGCTGTTCTTAGTTGCGACAGTCGCGCTACCAGTCGTTGAGTCACGGTATTGGGGAATTGTTGTGAAGGCTTCTGATGTTGGGAGTAGGGGTGTGGAGCTGCTTGGGCCAGTGGCTCTTGGGGTAGGGGTTGCCCTAACCCAACATGTAACCCTAACAGGCTCCATCAGGCAAAACGGGCCTAGGTGTGCTTCCGTGTTTGTTTGTTTTTGATAGGGTGAACCCCAGAAGTGGATCCCATGTTGCCTTCGGTTGAGGCATGCAGGTTGGCCGTTAGCCTCTCGCCAAGTAACAGCTCTTCTTTGAGCTCTGTCTTCCTTCAACTGTCAATTTCAGCACGCGGGGGATACTTCTGCTTCATTGGTGGGTACGCGTACACCGGCGATCTACAGAGGCCTGGATGCAAAAACGTCGGCCTCAGCGTTTTGTGCAAGCCTTTCTACATCTTTCTACCTGAAAGGGAGGCCTTTAAGATGTTTCGGCCATTTTCTAAGCCAAGTAGATCCCACAAGAGGATTTCGAGGCAAGAATTCCACCGCAACGTCAATGCTTCTCATGCCTTGTGTTCTTTGGCAGGCGCGCCTGACCACTGCCGACCCGAGCTGCTCTGCTGCTCCCGAGACTTGCTGAAGAGCATGAGTCTTGGGTAGCTGGGAAGGTATTGTCCTAGGGAAGGACTCGCATTCACTCGCTGCACAGTGGACTCATGCATATGTTGCTTCAGCACCGTCTGCACTGATGTTGTAGAGGAATCTGAAAAGTGGGGCTGGGGCCTTGTGGCAACACGAGGCATTCTCTGAGCTTATCCTTCAGGGCCCGCATGGGCCCACCCAGTAATTCTTCTAGTTGTAGGCCCAATCGTAGGCTTTATCTCTTTCGGGGTGGAATGGGGTAGTAATGCAGTAGTTACCTGTACTTCACGTTACCAAGAAAGCTTCACATCAGTCTAAACTGCTCCCAGACACCCGATCATCCAAACCTGAACTGGAAAACCCAACAATTCTAAGTTTCTAAGATTCCTCTCGCTTGCGTTTAAGAGACTTTCACCTGAGCCTTTCCTCAAACTGTCCAGGAAGTAGTGAAGAGGTTGACAAGAGCAATGAGACAAATCATGTTTAGGACGGAGGTTAAGGACTTTCTGGAAGGGGAAGAACCAGGTATACCTCCAATTTCGCTAGTTGCGATGGGAGTAAGAGTTCAAGTGTCAGTAGTACAGTAACCTAACATCTAAACTATGAGCAGTTCCCATGAGCTTTTACAATGTGATGTATGCATTCGTCGTGACATTTTTTTGGTACAAACTGTTTTGGTAATTACGCCGGCCCAGTTAATGCCCGCAGCAGTGGTAGTGCTAGCTTAGGAGCAGAAGTTGGAGCATCAGCAGTCACGATAAGAGTAACCCTGAGAATTTGCATAAGTTTTTGATGTCAGTAGAAGCGAAGCTGCCAAGGAGTGTGCCAAGCTCAAGCTGCAGGGGCACCAGGGCTAGAACCTGGTGATAGGTGTTTAGGGTCCATTGGGCTACAGCAAGGATTTACAGGTCGACAGGGTTTTGTAAGTCGGGGCTTACAGGATTTGCAAGGTCAGGGTGGGTTACATTAAGGGTCCAGGGCTTATAGGCTTGTGTTGAGGTTTTGTTGCCAAAGCTAATGTTTTCTGCTACAAATAGTTTTTCAAACGACATCATCAGACCGCTTGCGCAAAAAGAATTTTGGTCACCAAGCTGTTGAAGGCCACGGGTGGGAAGGCATAACTGTGAACTCTTCAAGACCCCATTTTAGGCTACGGACACATTCTACGCCTGACAGAACGGCCAAAATGCCATTGGCTCTTCTGAAAAGTCTTTTTCTTCTTCTTTTTGGAGCTGCTACACCTTGGAGCGCGGGTCCCATTGATATCAGGGCCCCCACCTGCCGTTTTATCTTGATCTTTGCAATCCCAAAGCACTTGTCAAGATGTAATGTGTATGATGGTGATGCAAGGCATGTCCTGGTGAGGCTGGCTTTTCACTCATGTTTCTTGTCCACGCAGCTGAGCCCTTCCAACTATAACAGAAACGTTCCTGCAGTAAGTCCGCTCAGTCAAGCAGAGCCCAGTCTGTACGGTCGGTCGTGCACAGGTCCCCCACTCGCAGTACTTGTGTCACAATATGCTCCAAGCAGTACTGCAAGTTGTAAGCTTGTCAGCCATATAAGCGAAGATATGCCCGTCCATTGATTTCCCAGCAGAACAGCTGCAAGGAACTGCTGCCCCAACGATGCGGGCGTTAGCCTGGGATGCTGCCCCGGAGGTACATTCTAGAAGAGACATGACATGGGAGTCTAGGGTTATGTTTCTCGATCCTTAATAAGACAGAGCCGTCTTAACATCGCCAAACATGGAAGTTAAATCGGGAGAAATGGAACTAAGTTCGATCAGACTTTCGATTTGGATGACTTTTGGTCGATTTTTGTTCGATTGAACTAGTCGTTTTTTCCACAGTTTTTGGCCGTTTCTTGCGGATGTCGAGTTTGCTTCGTGTGTTTGATGTTTCTCGATGTTTGGGCTATTTGGGCAGATTTCGATCTTTTCGATTTTCTATGTTTGGCCGATTGACTTTTGGCCGATTTCGATTTGTTAAATTTTATTTCGATCGTGTTGGTTCTTCTTTTTTGTTGGGTCTAGGATTTGATTTTGATTCCGACACCTCCTGTCTTTTTAGGGGGTCGAGAAACATAAGTTAAGCTTATGGATTTAAGGGGCGCAGTGTACGTGTGATATGTTCTCACGCTATCACAGCGTGTTCTTGAATCTGAGAGATCTTTATCCCGCGCATTCAGGTTTACACAAGCAGTCTGTTGCAGTCTGTTGATATCCCACAGCTCTGCAATTCCCACAGCTGGGGCTTAAATACTTAGATTTATGATGATTTATGTACCTTTGGTTCGTACCTCGGCTGCGCTCCTTGTGTCAATAGCAGTCGCATCTCCATTATCGATGCCGGGTGCTATGAAAAACTTTGTATAACTCGTATTAAAAACCTGACATCACCCCCCGCCCCCCCCCACATATTTCTGAGGCAATCCCTTTGCAATCCCCGAATCCTTAACCCTGAGCCACTGAGCCCTTCAATCCCCGCACGTCAAGGCCTACTAAGCCAACAGGCCCTAAACCCTGCAAAATCCATTTGCAATCAGGTGGCAGCGCCCTGCCCCCACCGCCCGTCGCTGGCGTGCCAAAGGATTCCAAGCGGCAGCTTGAATTCAAGAAAGTGTATTCTTAAAATCTTTAAACACTATGGTAATTCTTCAGTTTGCTATCACCATCATTGTCCGGTTGTTCTGGCGTCCTGGCATGACTGCAGCCGCGAAACCTACTTGTCGGATGGCATGCCAAGACTGCGTGACTAAGGACGGGTTCGGGGCCTTATCTTTGTTATTCTTATTGCGCTTCGTGTTCGGCGTATGGCCGTATGCAATCATCAGTGCTACTGCTATCAGCTTTACTGCGGCCACTGTGATGACTTTCGTCCGCAAGCTTGCGGCCGGCATAAGGTTGTGCGAGAACAACGGCCTTTGCAAGGAGCTGGCTGTCATGTAGGCAGTCGAGAGGTCATATTTCTGCGGCTCTGAAGACCTTATCCATGCAACGTATCGCCTGAAGTAGCGCATAGATTTTGAACACAGGGGGTAATCATTCCCTACAACTATTCCTACAACATCCCCCGTATTATCATTCTGCGGAAGTAAGTCAGTGGTATTTTTGTCCCACTTAAGTACCAATAAGTCTGCCTTTGCCAAAAGGAGAATGGCCTCATGGGTCTCTGCTGCCCAAACCCTGCGGGCGCCAGCCTAGGCAGCGGTTCAGAGTTTGGCGTTTAGGTGTATTCCACCAGAGCTTCTTTCACTCAAGACAGGGTTTCAGCTCAATGCCCCGGAGTTTGGGAGCCGCTCAATATGTGGACGATACAAATTGCCCCGGAGCCTGAACCCAAGTGAGATCCCCCAGAAGCAGCCCAGCATAGGTTCGCTCTGCCAAGGCTGCCGCGAAGTGGATATAGTTCCTCAGCATGGCATACACTTTTAGAGTCTTGTTGCTGAATGCGTACTTTAAGCTCCTGCTCCGCGATAGAGGACCACAGCTCCTCGCAGACCGCTCCTCGCACAAACGCTCGCGTGCGCAGATGTTTCCGTGTAGTTCTGCAATACCTTGTGCTCCGTCCTGTCCCAACACAAGTTGCTAGTTACTAGCTTCCCCACTTTGGGGGGAGGCATAGGCAAGCTTCCACATCGTTTGCCCTCTGAACCATCCCTGCAGGGCATGAAGGGAGACGCCCCTCTCAGCTTTCAAGCCTTAATCCCGCAACTCAGAGCTAGAATACGGATGAATACGGTTTAACTGCTTCATGTACGAACTGTGAACCTGAGAGGCTGCTGCGACTCGGAAATTGCCTCTCGGCTTAGTGTCATCACCTCATACAGGTGCTCACCTGGTTTAATTCGGCCTCGTTGGAATCTGTTGCAGTGTCGTCATGTTCGCGAAATAATCTAGCGAAGCTATGGGAAGCTTCTTTCTGTACTACTTAGTGGTGCAGTTGCAGAGAATGACTGCTGCAGGGCGTTGCCAAGTGACACTGGGCCAGCTGACTGGATACCTAGCATTTTCCTGAAAGATCCAAACAGACGATCACCGGTTCAGGTTTTAAAAGTTGCCACTTCGTTGCAGAGGGGTGTGCAATGACAACTGCCCTTGAAAAATCGCTGGTCAATGTCACAATTTTTTCATACACCGCGATCAAAAGTGTCGTCGTCACTTCGAAGGCATGCTGTGATTCTTTTCCTCCAGCTTCCCGCCTTCAAGTCTGACAGTGATTGTCAGGGGTTGGAAATCCTGTCTTTGTCGAACCCTGGGAAAAGGTGCTCCAACACAGGTCAGACTGGAGCAGGTGTTCTTTAGGGCACAGTGGTTACCACGCTCCCTTTCAAAGCTGCTCAAGACCTTTTCGGCGATGTGCTGGCAAACCATTGACTAAAGACATTTAAGACATTTTTGACCTGCATGCTACTTTGAACGGTAGATTCTCAAACGACTAGACCCGCAATATCCCATAATTCTGAGACCGCACGACAAGAATCTTCTATCCTCCCAGGCACGGATTGCGTAAGCCGTAAACGCCCCTCATTATTTTCCTGCCAAGGAGAAGCAGGATATGCTTGGTGCCATGGGACCTGGGCCTGAGTTGCTGCCACCTGCTCCAACCCCAGGCACGCCCTGAAATGGTGCCCTTACGGGGGCTGCGGACCAATCTGGGCGTGTCCAACAACCTGCTAAGAGGGGCTATACAGGTTGCAAGATCCTATATGCATGATTTAGGCTTCCCAACAATTATGAAAATCACGAGGTGGGCGATCCGAATTATTGGAAAGGCTCAACTGTGGGTTCTGTCTGCAGGATTTTACACGGCATTATTCGATCTCAGGTTTGGAAAAATCAAGATAGGTTTGGGATCGGTTGCCCGCAAAGGCTTGGTGGTGGTGGTGATGGCGGGGGGGTGATGACGGGCTTGTTCGGGGACAACATTTTTAAAGAAATTAACAGATCTTCAGCAGGAATTGCTCAGGTTCAGTGTTATGAGGTTTCATTCCAGAGGATCTTCATACGGATTGTGTAAATTTTTGGGGCGGTGGCTCATAACGGCAGTCGTAGGGACTCCAGTATTCGCACGGTTGAAGCTCATCGGGGCTCCCGACCTTTCCTATTCAAGATATGGGTTTCTGCATGTAGGAGGACGTATGCAAGCCGATTTCCCTTTTTGGGTATCAGGCAAGCCGATGACCTTCTACCTCTACCGCGTAGACAACGATCAGAGGTGCGGATCATGTGGGCTGCTGCTGGGTACGTAGTTGCAAAGCAAAACTGAGGCATCTCTTCAGTAGATGGAATTCGGAGTTGGAAGCAAAGGAGATCACGTTCCCAGTCGCCCACCTCCACATTCTGTCACTTACAAGGACTACATAGTTCTACAAGGCTTCTTGCAATCCCTACAATCCCCTTACTTTATCCTGCTTCGGGAAGCTCTCTACTGCACGTCTTGTCTTCACAAGACCCTACCAGCCCAACAGCAATTCTCATGCCTTCGCATCTACTTGAAATGTAAGTCGACGGACTGTAGTGCTTTACAAGCATCTATAGGACGTGGCGCATGCCCAAAGAGGATCTCCTCTTGAGGTTGGGGCTTGGGGCTGCGGATTTCTGTGAGGAATGTATCAGATTGCGGTTGTCTTCACAGAATTGCTGTTCTCCAAGCCATGTGCCTCTGGGAGTTGTGACCAACTCGTGAAGGTACAAGCTCAATGGCGTTAACATGGCCAACCTCCTGGGTGACATTTGGCACCTTGCACTTGCCGGCCATACATTGTTTTGGTGGGTTCTACGGATCGTAGGGATTTTAGCCGCAGCGTGAACTGGCATGCAACCCCATGTAGGCCCCTAGGAACAGAAGCCTATACACGGCCTCCTCGCAGGTTCCACGTTTGGTTGGGGGAACGTGTAGAGGAAGATTCCCAAGAAACTAGATAAGCACAACAAGATCCATATCACCATGAATTCGAAACCTTCAAGGTTCCCCACAAAGCCTCGTTGGAAGTAGCAGACACGCCGCGCGCGTTTCCCCGGAAACACGGAAAGCACGTACTACTATTCCTGCCTCCTGCGTGTGTTGAAGTCGAATGCATATCAGGAATCTTCGCTAAATGCTGCTGGTTTAAGGAAGGGTATCTACATGTTCCAGCTATCTTCCAGCTGCCGCCCGTTCATCCATTCATCTACTAGACCAGTTCTCACAGACCCATGCAGTTAGCTTTCTGAAACCCACAGAAGCATCTTGCAGCACACCCTGTTCACCGCACTAGCCTGGCCCTTCATCCTGGTTGTTTTCTGTTTGGTGAGCTTCAGGGGGCTTCATGGGCAGGAGTCTCCGAAGTCGGGTGCATGGCTGAATGAGCCCGCTTCCTTAGACCCTATCAGTCATGGGCTGACTATCACTCTCCACTCGCAGGTATCTTCACAACGAAGTTGTCTTCAACTGCCCTAGGACCGGACCGTCCTGGAGTGATGAACCGCTGGATGCATGTAAAGGGACGGGCAAACTTAAATCTGGATGCTAAAGGTAAGGGCCATTTTCATAGAAATCACAACGAGTCCATCTCCGGGCTGCTAGATGCACAGGAACGGATGCCTTGTTCCTACCCCAAGGCTTTGCGTGTAGCTGATGCCCCTGCTTGGCTTGCCAGTTGTTCGGTTCTGGGTGGTTAATAAGCTTTTGGTTCTGCTCTCTCAGGTGGATTTCTGGCAAAAGCCTGCAGAAGAGTAATTTTAGCTTGAAACATAGAAGACGCATGCTCAGCCCCAAAACACCTTGCCAGGCATCCAAACCATCGGCAGTGTTAGACAAATCTATCTCATGCAAGTCCCTTTATTAAGCGCTTCTAAAGCCTCCTTGGCAAGAAAGCTGCCATCAACAAAACCAAATCACGACAGACTCTTCCTTGGTGCAGGAAGTTCAACATCTCGCGATTGACTCGCTTCAAAGTCACCTACCGCGCCACGAGGGATTGGCGTAGGGTCAAGATTTCCACAGGGTGTCCCTTCAATGGTAGTTGGGCTAGGTGAGGTCATTTTCATGTTTTACGATGTTAGTGCCCTCCCTGAGCCAATCAGCACCTATTTATGTAATTCCGCCACAGGCGCATTTCTGAGTTGGCTGTAAGCCGTCAGCCAAATTTCTCAGCACACATTCCAATGATTTGAAATGTACACTGCGCAGGCCCTTTGCATTTCAGTTGTGGCGCAGATGTCCGCAAGAAGACACATAACACAAGACCTTCCTTTGTTTGGACGACTACTGAACACCTAGGCTGCAAACATGCTTCCAAACCAGGTTCCAACAAGCGTCACTCGCTTTCACGGGCTCCTTGTGCAGTTGCAGTCCTTGGTCCTAGCTCCCCATGTGCTGGGCTCCGGATTCTACCAGAAAGGCTGCGAGAACTTCCACCCTGCCACATGCCAGCAGCTTGCTTCCTGAGAGATATTACGATTGGTCGCACTACTGCCCAGCCCATAAAAGCTTCGTGAGGTCGGGAGTGTATGCGCCGGAAGCAGTAAAGTTGGAACATGGGCACTCGCGCACCCCAAGACTGCGCAGGAAAACTGAATACATCGTTCTATTTGCATCTTCCATCTTTTTGGCTGAAAACTGCCAACTGCAAGGTAACGGAGGGTCCAAATCAGAATGTGCACGGTGCTTCGAAGGCAAATCAACAACATACAGCCGTGAAAATTGTGAAAGGCAGCCAATTAAGGACAGCTAACTAGAAAAGCACTCAAGTTATGCCTGGCTACTACGCATCGTCCTTCATAGCCGTTACAGCTAGCAGTGTCTCCTTGAAACCGTACCTGGGCTGTCAGTAAAAGTTGTGATAATGCTATTCATTATAGTTAAAGTTCGAGCAGCAACCACAGACTTGCGGTATAAGTTTGGATCGGGTAGTCATATTGACCAAAACGGCAGGGCTCGAATCTACCGCATGTAGTAGTCTTTGGTGGGCAGGGTGGCATGCCGTGCCAGTCATAGCAGCAATGCGAATCGGGCTCCGTATTCCCCCACCCCAGCTACCAACGTTTCCTGGAAAGTTGCTGTGTCTCTCCGAGTCTCCGAGATGTCCCGGAATCTCGGAACTGCCTAGTCAAGATCCCATAAAACAATTGACATGCTCCGCTTTGGGCCTGCGGCAAACCAGACCTTCACAGGAGATGTGGGGTCAGAACAAGAACTTTGATCACTTCGTTGCCTTTGACAAGGCCAAGTGCACCGTGCTAGGACCTCAGGATAAGTGATGGACGAGGGACAGGCCTCAAGAAATGTTGGTTTTTCGCCAGAAGCGGACCGTTCATCCAACCTCTTTGACATCGCACTGTGTAGTTTGAGCGGCTTCAAACGCCCAGAAGACTACGTCAATGTTGTCCCGGCCTATTCAAACGCCCAGAAGACTACGTCAATGTTGTCCCGGCCTAATGATGCGGAAGCTGCTAATAAGCTGGCCTTGATAATGCGCAAACCTTGCAGTTTGGGGTGCATTAAGGCCTGGATGCGCGCAGCTGCACTGGGATCCCTTGGGGTACGTTGTCGGCTGCACGCCTCTTTTCTGGCATTGGCATTTTGAGATGCAGCGCAAGCTGAAATCGCGATTTCATAAAGTCATAAGTCATAAGCTACTCGGGCCACTTCGGTGTCCTTGTGCAAAGGATCCTGCTATTCACGCAATGTTGTGAAATGCCGAGATAGTGGGTCAGGTAGGGCTTTATCGGGACTGTCGTATATACTATATTCCAACATCTGAAGTCATCTCGTGCAAATCTTACTTTCAAGTCTAGTCAAGGTTGCTCATGAAGTTAGGTCCACGTTCATTACCCGAGCCGTGGCCCGGCTAGGAAGTTGGGAGATACGCCTGCGGAAGGTAGGGACGTGCATTCTTAGGCCAAAGCTTAGAGGCGTGAAAAGAAGGCCTGCTGTTAAGTCCTGGGATGCTGGACAATTGGGACCTATGCAGCTTTATGCAGCTGATGCCACGGCAAAACTGGGCTTTCAATGCTTTGATGTTTTGGGGAATACGTCTTAGTCTCAGCAGAGAGGATCGTGCGTGCAATCGATCTGATGGCTCTTCTCCCACCCATGAACGGTCCGCATGGATTGTCAAGTTGCACGTGACTTCCCCAAAATTATCCCAATCTATGACCGTTGGTGGGCAAGGAGCATTGTTGTTTGTTTGCCCAGGGGTACAACATCATTCATAGTCAATGCTATCGCTATTCGCTACTGTTCGCGAAGGGTGCTGTTCTTCTCTCGTGGTTTTGGTAAGACCGTTTCAAGGGCTCCCATGGTTCTTCCGGGCTCAGTTGCATGGGCTCAGGGCCTCCACCTGTTCCGCTGCAGCTGTGGAGAGCATAGGCCCCAACACCGAAGAGGCTGCCAGGGTCCCCGCTCCCTCCGCACATGCTGGCAGCCGTACTTGAGCTTGCCCTCCACAGTCGCTGGCTCCGGTCAACGAAGGTGAGCCCTGCACCCTGAGACCCTAAGATGGACAAGCTCCAGGGATGGAGGTCGGGTTTGTGGAAGGTGAGAAACGGAAAAAGGAGGGTGCAGTGACACGCTGGTGCAGGGAGGATTGGATCCAAGACGGGTCGTGAACATATGGAGTTGCATCAAGCAGGCACGGGTGATGGCACCTTACGGCCCTTCAGTCCTCGACAGATATGACATGACTTCACGTAATTAGCTGTTTGAGCAGGTGTTTGTTGAGAAGGGTGCGAAGGAAGGGGATTCAAGACCCTGCACGCGTCACAGCCAAGCGGGAGGGGGGAAAAACAACTTCTTAGGAAGAATGACGTGGGACGCGTTGCGCTTCCTGGTGAAGCTGCCTGGTTCTCCTTGCCCGGGACTGCCAGGGCTATTGGCTCAGTGATTTGAGAGGTTCTGTATATATGTGTGTTTGAGTTGAATGGGTTCCTGGGAATTTCATAGTAGGCGTGCATGGCTTTGTGGTGGGGAGCAATCGGAATCATGACCCTCAGGCCGGCGCGACATCAGCGACAAATCTCACGTTAGCATAAGAAATTTGATCGGCTTTCATTTTCCAAATGTCAAGGACGAGGGGAAGGGTCATGTAGAATTCCCTGTCCTAATTTCATACGTACTGTTTAAGGGCGGCCCCCTCCGCATGCAAATTTTGAGACCCATCACACTGAAGCCCCAGCACCAAACACGAGATGCCAGTATCAAAGAACCAATGGAGAAGCATTGTCGCTTGGATCAGGCACAGAATGGCCTTTTTCAGTGCATGTAGTCTTTCTGAATTGCTCTTTGCTGTGGTGGCACAAGCCAAGCAAACATACAGCCCTAAACGGACATACATAAAGTGCTAGCACAGGACTTCAGACAGTGCCTTTCTGTCTGTTTTGATGTCCCCATACTTTCCTCCTCAGGCGGCTCGTCCACAAGCTGCTAACCCCCCAACGGTTGAGCTCCCAGGCCTCTGAGCTGCAAGCCCCAGAACTCTAGACCTCAAATCCTGTGATGTTGTCTTGGCCATGCAAGTGGCAAAATCCTGCTCCAGGACCTGCCCCAGCAAGTTCTACTTCCAGAAGTCTGCCACCTGCGTTCGACATGAACCGGGTGGGGAGTGCAAAGGCAGCGAGGCCTGAGGGTGGATATGAGGGGCTGCCTTCGCGAACCAATTACAAGGTGTGAGCACAGTCTCTATAGCTTTGTCATGGAGGACATTGGCAACCCACACGCTCCCTCAGATGAAGTGCATATGAAAATTACAGGACCTAAGCCCAACCTGTTGACGCTGGATCCGCCTAAAATCTGAAGCAGCAGGATCCGACCTGACGCCCCAACTTATGCAATTCGCTTGCCTTTGCCTGGCAACAGGTGACTGGCGCACGTGACTGTAGCTGAGCTGCAGGTAATACCTGGACTTGGCCAATGGGTTCGCTGTTTTATCCGCCATTTCGAGCCGACTTGACGTGCAATGAATTCTGAATTCAAAGAAACCATCCAATCCAAGCCGGCTTTGACTCCCAACGAAGTCTTGCGGTTAGTACATGGGAGGATTGTTGAAGACCCTCCCCCATTCATACACGATGGACACTGAAGAAACTGATCCCTTGCCTTGATGGACACCCTCCAAACGGAAACCCATCCCTACATTGTGAAATTTCGACCGCCTTTCTTTGCCTGGCTGCACACTAGGGACGGCGTTCCCCTCAGCACGGCATGACCTTGAGATTCCGCCTGCTGGCTAGCAGGGAGAAAGCATAGGGATAATTATAACTAACAACCCCTGTATGATCCCGGAGAACAGTCCCACAGACCCTTTCCTGCTTTCCATGATACGCGTCAAGGGTCATTGTATGCGGTGCTTCCCAGAAGCCTAGAACTCTTCTCCTGGTGCCACCCAAGCACTTTTGGCCTTCAATTCGAAGGCTTCCATTCCCAAACCGCAGCTGCTTTTTTGGAAGCGATCTATTTTCACATTTCAATATTGGCCTGGGGCTACAGTAAGAGCGCCCAGTCCAAAGCCCTGAGGCTTGGAACCGTAGACCTGTTCCAGGTACTTACAAGATTGAGGAGGCTGGGGAGATTCAGCTGGATGAACTTTCAGGCCGGAAGAACAAATCTGATCCGTACTTGCATACTCACCATGGAATGGCTTCATCGTTAGCATTCTAGGGGTTATCCCTGGATTGCAGCATCTTTTGGTGCACGACATCTTCCATCAACTGCTGCTGGGTTGGGAGGGTTAGATGGCAAGTTTTGAGCGCTTTAAGTGCACCCTTTGCTTTGGGTGTATCATGACGAAACATACTTGACACCTCAAGGCGGGGGGAGATTTTGGTGGATCAGCATGTGTTGGGGACCATCTATCAACCTAGTCTAACAACTTTCCGTAACTTCCTGCAACAATGGGTGCCAAGTGTTCTCATCAGGCATCAAGAACTACAACGATGTTTGTGAGAGCACTGGCGTGCGAGAGCTGCTCGGGCTGGAAGCATTCAGGGGCCCAAGGGTTGCCATTGAGGTGCAACAGCTCCTCCGGTCTCCAGTTAGAGTGGACGCAGACGTTTCAAGGCTTATGCTTGGGATCATCTAGCAGCACCCTTCCTCAACTCACTCGTATGCACCAGAAAGGCAACTTCGCAGATGCTAACCCACAACAATGGATTTTGTGAGCAGATCCCCTGGGAAGTCAAGCTCGTTTTCGATGAAAAAGACATTTGGCTTTTGATAGCAGCGGCCTAATGGCAGATTCTTCCATGGCCCCTCCTTTAGCCAACTTTCCATCATAGATTTATGGAAGGCGAACTGCTTCCTGGTGTTGTCTGCCTGGGGTTATTGCTCACTGTTGCAACCCCAGCCCGCGTATGTTTATACAATGCGCCACCTATATGGACTCAGGGCACTGACTGTGTTGCAGCATTTCTTCCAATAAGGTATCAAAATTCAGACGCCAACAGCTTTCCAATTCGCGTGTCGCCCGCTTAGGAAACGACAGCTGCTTGCCAGTAGTAAAGTCCCAGCATGCTCCGTGCATGCAGCAGGCAGGCATTGACAACGCCTGAGCTAAACTGAAACGGTCTGATGTTACCAGGTACGATGAAGCCACCGACAAGGGCACAGGAACGAGCTTTTGGAATGGCACCTTGAGCTGCAGAACTGTCAGAGTTGGGCCGCAGACTATCATCAGTAAATCCTCCTCCTTGCGGCCTGCTACTACAGACTACCCATGGCTTCATTGCCCAATTAAGGCAAGGCTGACCCCAAGAAGGGTGCAGAGCGCGTGAAGTTCATCTCGGAGCTGTTTGCAAAGCGATTCCCTGCATCTGGGCTGGTGTTTGGAGAAGAGCTTTCGGGTTTAGGACTGAGGGTACGGCTCTTTCTTCGCGCTGCTAATTGAAATCATTATACAAAAGGCCCTTTAAGCATGGCTGGCTTGAAGCTTTGTCGCTACCCCAACTCCACATGTGACCAGGCCTTCCCTGCGCATCTGGAAGACCCTCCTTGTGATGCCTGAGTACTGTGCAAGTGCTGTGAGAGAGCGAAGACTCTGACAAGCGATTCTGTTCAGCAGTAGCGCCTGTGCATGTCTGTAGCAGGCCCCAGCAAGGTATGGGGCAGTTAGGAGCTTGCGGGCAAACTCTTCAAGACACCATTCGAGGTTGAAACTGAGTCCCCCAGTTATGTTAGCACTTGGCTAAGTTGACGAACAATGGTTTGCCTGTCTCAAAGAGTTGGTGGGCAAGCGCAAGCCCATTTCTGCACTCTTTGGCGTTCTTGATGCAACGCCTGCCATGCCCATTGCCCCCTTTACCCCCTGTCACCTCAGAACAAGGATAAGCACGGACTCCGCATTTTTGGGGTGGCATTATGTCGGGCTCGAGCCTGCTATGCGACGAAGCCTTCGTTTGAAGAAATAATTGTAAGAGCAAGGAGAAAGGGGTGCAGGCAATGGGCACAGCGTATGGGAAGTCGCAACCGGACTGCTTCCCTCTGCAAGCACATAGCTCATTTTCGCCGATGCGCGCAAAAAGCAACTGTTCCAACCCCTGTGCTGCAGTCTTCATGGGGGTAGAGAGCAGAATTGACCTTTGCAATTTGAGCCCACGTTTGGTGTATAACCTGCAGTGAACCTAAGCCATCAGAATTCGAATATCATATGAATACATATGGAGGCTTTTTTTCAAACAGCTTCCAGAATGTCTCCGATGTGCAGGGGGGTAAAGCGAACCGCTGGTCTTGACTCTACTCAGATAATCTTGAGCTACGACTCGGCTGTAAAATCCATCATGTTGGCATGTCTCTGCAAGCCCAGGAGTTGTCTACAACAGTAGATGCTGTAGGCGCAAGTTCACTGTATATGCACAATTTGGGGCTCTTCCATAAAGCCAACACCCAAGGTCGACAGCCACAGGTTTCCCACTTTTGCGCCTAGAACAGAGCAAACTCCCCTAATCTGATCCCTGAACATCCTTTGAAGGTCTGAGACTTGGGTGAACCCGTGGCCCCAAGCTCTGGACATGCCAGGCATCGGAATTTGAGATTGAAGGTTCAGGGTTGTAGGACAAGGGCTGTTATGGCTTGCAGGGTTGGGCGTGAACTGCGCCTTCAAAAGAGTTCGGGTTTTTGGGCGCGGGCCTTGGACTCTATTGGCACCCATAGAAATTGGGAAACCTCTAAATGTGTATTTCTCCAAACTAGGGGCTGCAACAGTCTAAACTTCTCGGAAGCTGGATTTCAAGGCCACGGAGTGATCAATAATTCAGGACTCGGGTGCGTGTCTAGTTGTGCCTTTATTCCCCGCTCGAGTAAAAGAGCCTAAAACACCTAAATCGTTTTTGATGAACGTGTCAAAATGGGCCTGCAAGCGTCTCGTTCTGTAATTACGTAATCTTAGACTTGGATATCTTAGCACGCCACGAGTGGGCAGGCAGCGCGCGCTGCGTACGCCTGGCCTGTGGTGCAAAGCATACCCTCTTCCTGACAGCTTCAGGAGAGTTGCCTGGAACCTAGTGTTGGGGGGATGGGGCTGCGTAGTCAGTGGTTTTAGGGTTCAGGGCAAGGGTTTAGAGACTCGCTGCCTTGATCGAGGAGCTGGGACATGCCCCGAAGCGTTCATTCGGGCTAGGTGGTAGAAGTCCGCGTTGCACAAAGGACTTCCGCACACAACGTGGGTAAAAAATCAGTCATGCCCTTGCACTTCAGGAGCAGGGGAACTCCTGCTGTGATTCCAGCGGGCCCCTAAAATTACAACAGAGCAACATGCCTAATTTATTAAGAGGCTCAAGGTCAACTGGTTGCGTGATATGCAAGGGGGACAGGGTGTCAGGGTTCAGAGCAAATATCAAAGGGGTGCCGCATGGTGCCTAGCTTGCCAGTGCACTTGCACATTTCTTCCTGTGTGCGAGGTGCCCTACATTAAGTTCGGCGAAGTTACATGAATTGGAAGCAGTCATGCGCTGCCTTAAGCCTAAATGATAGCACGCAACGAGTGAAGTGCGATTATTCGCGGGCCCCGTGACTAGTAAGAGTGCGCAGAGCACAAAGAGACTGGGAGAGAGAGAGAGAGAGAGAGCCATGTGGGAGAGAGATCATGGTAACATCCTCCAATTAAGCTTGGCCATGTACCTAACAACCATGCCCTCGAACAGTTCAGCCGTACACGGGCTGGGCAGGATGCCCGGGGAGATCCCATCAGGGGTCTCTCCAGAGCCCAAATGAAAGAAAGAAAAAAAGAGAGAGCCATACAGGAGCTGCCTACCATAGGGTCAAGACGCCGCGTACCCGTGTTCAAGTCGTAGTCTGTGCATTCCAGGCAAACGGCAGATTCGGCTCCAACGCAAGGGAATTGCACAGCAGAACTAGAGATTTCCCCGAAAAAGAACCTAAATCCTAGGACCCCGCTGTGATGTACTCAGCGCAATTGATCGGGAGAGATGCAGACAAGAGGTCCGACAAATGCCACAGCAAACGCCCTCATTGGTGATAAAGCTTTGTAGCTTTGAGGGTTGCTTTTATACTGGGACGTGAACAGTGTGGAATTTGAAGGCAGTAGCAGTAGCCAAGAAGTAACGCGCCTGCTTTGTCGGAGTCCAGTCGCTCAGGTATGGGTGCGGGCAGAATGCGTGTCCCGTCGTGCTTAGTGGATTGGGCTGTGTCTGTGTCTACACGCTTCCTCTTTCCTCAATGAGCCTAGAGCTCTTGTCATCGCCCTGTTGTTGACTCTTACTGTTACGATGCCTGTGGAGACAAGGAGACTGTAGCGTCACTGACGTCTAGGGTTCATGGAGTTGTAGTTCTTATCAGCCCTGCGCAGAGCACATACGGGCAGCGCAGTTCACGGAATTGCAGCTATATAGCATTCGTCAGTTGTTTTGCGCCCGTTGGTGCCCGGTTTGGTTGGGGAATTCGGGCTTACATTCGCATGCTGATCACATGGCGTTTCTCGAGGACTTGGAATCGGGCGCCTCTCAGAGTCTCGGGATTTGCTAGCATCCAGAAATAAGTGTTTTGCTTCTGAGTTGCCCGATCCAAAGTGAGGGCTGGCATAGGGGCTGACCTGTTTTCCAGAAGAAGTACAATACATGTCCTTGTGTTTAGGCCCGCATTGAACACAAGGGTCCCTCCCTAAGTTTCACTGATGTTAAGAACGGTATGCTCGCCAAGATTCTCATACAGAGCAGTTCCAGGCAGAGGCAGCTGAGCAGCGCAGTGTCGGGCTGCGTGACCACGACAGAGCTACCCTTCGGCAGGGTGTCCCAGGATGCTTGGAAGCGTAGAGGGCGGGTTTGGGTTGTCTAAAGTAGTGCCTGTCTTGGCAGTGCCAATAATAATCCGGACGGATTCACGACCATGCCGCATCCGCATGTGGCGTTCGAGTTGGTTTCGTTGTTTGCGGCCTATCTTGAGGGTCTCAACAGTCAGGTTTTTCGGTCCGTTTTGAGGTTGTTGGTGTGGGTTGTTGGGGGCATTCCTCCCAGTCCGGGCCCCCCGAAGAATCAGGGGCCCCACAAAGACAGTGTTCATAGCTGTGCGGATGTGCATAAGATGGTTTAGCCACATGCTGCTTGCCTTGCAATGCGTTGCATGAGTGGAGTGGAGTTTGGGTTCTGGATTGGCAACCGTGACCTCGCCGAATAATGACCCCTTCTCCCAAAGGATACGTGTTTCTCAACGTTGTAAATGTTCAAAGAAGATGACTATATGTGAGAAGGTGGTTTGGATGATCGGGCATGTTTGGAGTATGGGCAACAATGGCAGGGAGAGCTTGTAAAACAAATGTGGCCGCTTTGGGGGGAGGGGGGGGGGCACAGAGTTCAAGTCAGGGTCGTGCTTGTAGAAGTGAGGGTGTAGAGGCAGATGCTGAAGGGATTGGCAAAGGTCTTCGAATGTAGGCTCTACACCTGAGTTGCATATGGTTGGGAGTGTGCAGGGTGGAGCCCCTTGGCCCTTTGGGGTGTTCATATGTTAAGTCGTTCCATGAGGTCTGTCATCTGGCGATTTGGTATGAAAGGCGGGCTTCGGCTTGAGTCTTAAAATCGCAGGGGTTTCAACGCAAAAGCTTCAGATTGAGACCTAAATCTGCCTCGAGCTCATCTAGCTCCAACCGCCCCAGCTGAGCAGCTGAGCTACTTGTAACCCCAAACTGTCCTAAATCCACCCTTCCTACCTCAGAGCGTGGGCTCGCAAGGCCACGAAAACGGCCTACCGGTTGATATCTTCTGCCACCCCAGCCTGAATGTGTCAGTGGTGCTCACACGAGAGAACAGGCTGCAGCAATTTGCCGGGGTTTCTGACCGGATCAAAAATTGCTGGCTCCTAGTTATACGTCAATTTTCTGAAGCTATTCAGACTCTCTCGCCACCATCTTAAGCAGCAGGTGCCTGAATTTACTAGGCTGAAGCCTACAGAGTCTATAGAGTTGAAGACTATCTTCCGCCTTCAGCGCTAGGCTCCGGTCTTCTGGCCCTGGTCCGATTTCAAGATAGCTACTGGCACCACGGACTCAAGTATAGATCTCCCCAATCATGATCCTATGCAGGGCGGGGTGCTTGGGAATTGGGGTCTGCATTGGGGCAGCCTGCATGGTCTGCAACAAGAGGTGATTTTCTTAGCGCTCCCGAAGGCTGAGTCACCATTGCGTTATATCTAGCCATCTAGTCTTGCAAGTGAGTGCGTGACTCAGAGAGTGTGTGTCCGGCCAGACAGGCATGGTCAGGGTCCGGTGTTCTGTAGCCAGTAGCGTGGTCATCTATTTTGCCTGGAGCTCCCGCAACCTGGGAGGTTTTTCATCTGTGGCGAAGCCGGGAGTCTCTTCCACACCGCGGGACTCATCGAGCAGTTTCTGCCGTACGACAGGCATGCCATGAATTTTCATTGTGCAGCCTGTCATGAAGAAAGTTCACTGCATGCGCAGCAAGTTCATGTAATGTACGCAGTATAAGTGCCAGCATTGGTACACACATCTGTCGCATGCAAGAATACCTGTGCTATTTACGCTGAGTCGCTACCGTACTGCGATAATTCGGCCCCTATGCGGCGCAGCACAGAGGCAAATGGCCATTCCGGCGGCAACTGCATGGATACTGAAGAAGCGACCGACTAGAATCCGAAGTGCCCGAGAAGTCAATCTTGGACTTGACTGGTACTTCTTGCATGGTACATTACCTGAACTTGTCAACCCTCCAGCTACGTTGCGGATGCTGACCCTGCTCTCCCGGCAAGGGATGCAATCATCATCGAGAGCCGCATCGTGTGCATGAAGTCCAGCGCTGGAAAGGCTGCGGTAGATTTGCTACGTAGATGGTATTTGAACCCTCTGTAAATCTACACCACAGGACCGGCCACAGGACCACAGTGCTGGGGTCTATAACCCCGCAAGCCTGCTACAAGAGTGTATAAATCCTGCAGAAACGCGCTATGAACCCATCTCCTCAGACCTCATAAAGAAAACCTTTCTGACTTCCAACCCTTTAGAAGCCCTGTCTAAACCTTTAATAAACCTCAGGACCCAGACCGCAGTCGACAGAACCACAGCAAGGGAGGGTTACCTGCATGAAACTTTACAAACTTTAATCATCCCTCTAGCAACCCCTCATGAACATCTCGTCTTTCACCTTCCAGAAACCTCCTAATTATGAAACCCCGGAACCTTCTATAAACCTTCTCTTCTATATGGCCTTTTCCGACTTTCAGGCATCGGGGAGCAATATTCCCTGAGATGTAGTCTCCTATGCGCCAAGTCCTGTGAAGGTGCACATTCCTGGCTTCAATGATCCAAAGGCGCCTGACTTGTTGGAGCTCGAAAGAAGACATCCACATGACCAAAACTGGCAAATGCTTAGATATGCGAATGAGAATTCAACAGCATGAGTCCAGCCATTTTTGCATGCTTGCCATCAACTTGGGATCTTGACCTTCGAGCACAGCAACACTGGCTTCCTTGTAGCAGCATAATAGAAAGCAGCTTGCCCGACCAGGCTGGTTTTTGTAGAAGCTGGTTCCTATTTCTGATTAATGAAGCTGTCGAGTTCTAGTGTTGGGCATGCGTCATGGTCAGGAGCCGTGCAGGCACACCCAATACACCAAAATACAATGCTAATTTCAATCGTCGTCGCCAAAAAAGGTGGATAATCCTTGCGGCTCGCTCGCGAGAGCCCCATCGAAGCCTAAGCACTGTGGAGGTTTGCGCTGTGGAGCTTGTTGCAGCCCAGGAGGCTGGTATAGTAGCCCCTTTGATATAGGACTGTAGTATTTGTAGGGCCCGTCTGGTGGGGGTCTGTTTTCGTTTCAAGGAGTGTGCGTCTAAGCATTGGCTGGCAGCAAGCAGGATGAAGCTCATAGCTAAAGCTATGCCCCAGCCAAAGACTGAACCGACAAGACTTGCAACAATAAGAGACAGGAGTAACTAGGAGCGGGGCACAGACGCCACAGCACATGAAGTCCCTGTCTAACCCCTTTGTGACACCCGTGAAGCCCGAAAGAAAGATGCCCAAATGCAAAGGCAGAGGAGCCGGAACCTGACGGAGCAGCGACCCAAGAAACACGAGATTTTGTGGCTTTTGAAGGTATCTATCGTCGCGAGCATACCAATTTGGTCGTATGTAGGGGACCCTAGCTTTGAGACATTTGCACCTAAGGGCATTAAGCGATTATCAAAATGTTGCGCAGCTATGACTCGCCTGCATGGCACAGGCCCTTGATTTATATCTAAGCAACCCTAACAGTGGCAATATGTTTCACGAAAATTGAGGTTGGAGCAGTCTGTGCTCAGCAGTGCCTTGAGTCCTTGAGCCTGTGTTGCCAGTTGGCATGGAACGGCGCAGCAGGACAGGTTTGCACTCGACATCAGATTGTTGTGAAGCTTCAGTGGCCCATCCACAGTCCACACTGGCCTTCGCGCGGCCAGTCATGAGTAAAGATTTCCCAAAGTCGATACAGTAGAAGCCTAACTAGGAAAGCTGGGTGCAGAAGCAGTGGCCCGAACACATTACTTGAATGAAATGCCCCCTACCTTGACATCAGGCCTATGCCTCTCGACTTGTGGAGCGTTACTTAGCGCCGGAGAGCCTGCGGCGCTTGACGCAGCAAGCGCTTCAGGCCGCGGTTCCTGGTTCTGTACTTGGGGTTGTTATTGATGTGTGTTGCTTCGAACATTGTTTTGGCTAGTGTTCTTCCACGGTTGCTGTTGTCATTAGTCTGTGTGTGAGGAGTAGTAAAGTCTGCTCAACCGTTGCTGGCAGCTGGTGGCTTACCTATGGAGTAGTTTCGGGATAATCTTTCGGTGTTGGCTCTACTGTAGTGATCCCTAGTGTTGCCATTCCTCCTGCGTTTGTATTAGACCGGTTCGTGCTGGCATGGTTATGATCATCAAAGATTAGTGCTGTGGTTGTGACGGTAATGATCCGTGGTTGTGACGGCAAGATTCTGTGTGTGTGCTGTCGTTGCCAGTGTGCTCATAGTGGTCTTGAGCATCTTATCAGCATGTTCATCTACGTCATCCTCCTCATCATCATCATCATCATTCATGGTTCATTTCAATTTACAATCGATTTCTCCAACTCACTGGGTCTCAGAGGGATGATTTCAACTGGTGCTGTGTAGGTTGATTGATATTGAACCGGTACAAGAAGATTTGACTGTAGCCATTCCAGGCTTCTTAGAGATGTGGGTCGTTCTGCAGGGCGTTGAAAATGCACATACGTCATTTTCGGCTGTGTACACTGGCCCCTGTCTCCATATGAGAACGATCGAAAGCCACAAGAGTCACAGTATCATAAGTGGGAACATAGTGAGACTGATTATGGACCACCTACGCTGTTTTCTTGTCGTATTGATGGACGGTGCCACCATGCAGGAGAGAAATGACTATCTGCTGCAACTAATATATGAGCACACGAAGCAGTAGCAAGCGAGATTGGGACCAACTGAAAGTGCGGAGACTCGCTTCAAAACCCCAAACATGCATGTCCGTGGTTGTGCCGGCCCTACATGTGCCATCATCCCGTGTGAGCAGAATGTGATTAAAAGAGTTGGCCTCCAAACCAAATCCGATCCCTGAAGCGCCAAACCCTGAACAAGCCGAATCCATAGCCAGGGTGGCTCCCTAACGCCACAAGATGTCATTCAAGAGCATGCGGGTGCCAATCTCAGGAGCACATACGGGCTTTAAACAAATCATGTCGTGCGTTGGTACACTGGGGGAGCACTGTGCCAAAGGACTTCATAAATAAGATCAGTAGGTTCGTGATTTCGGGTCCCGTGGGTAACAATCAAAGGTCATTGCTGCTTCTACAGGGTGCATAGAAGCATCATGAGATTATGTCCGTAGGCCTGGCCTGTCGTTGTGCATAGCGTGTAGACGCCTTTGATCAGCCCGGCCCAGATGAGCCTTAAGGACTCGTAGGCAGAATTGCACTTCCTGCCAAACTATGGAGTTTCGGGCCGGATGAGGGCCTGTTGTTCAGTGGCTGCTTGAGGGTGAAAGAGGGTTGTGTTCTGCGTGTTGAATGCGCTGATGTGAGATCTAAAGCTTTTTTATGGTGAGAATGGGACATGCAACAGACATCTTTCTGCATCTTCACTGACCCAGGCAGTGCGTCAAAAGTGCTCGCTTGTGGACCAGACTCCTCGAAGGTGGCTTAGGGATCAGGAGTAAGGCCTAACGGTTTATGAGAGTTCAGAGTACGGGGTGAAAGAACTTTTGTGATTCCTGCAAATCCTGCAAAGCCGGATCCATGAAAGGCTTCTGAGGCACGGTAGCTCGTTGACTTCAGTTTGAGAGTTCCCTAGGGCGGCGGTGACATAGCGGGTATCCTTTACAAGTGGACAAAGAGACAAGATGCAGGAGGAATCATGTTGCGGATCATTGATGCCAGTGTTTGTGTACGTCCTCACGTTCCGGTCATGCTTCAGCAAAATGCTCTGGAACGGGCGAGCCCCTACAGACCTACAGCTTGAGCCTGCTAAAAGCAAGTCGGAACAACAATGCATTCCGAAAATGACTCCTGATGTGATGCCAGGATGCGGCTGCATGAACGTGAATCTTAGCATGAACAAGGATTTGCAAATTTGGGCGTGAAGACAAATGTCTCCGGGGGGCTTCTAGGGGAGAAACTCTTGTTTTGAGACATGTCAAAATGAAGAGGCCAGATGCTGCGCGTTGGACCTCGTGCTGCAGCATGCTACACACGCAGTCTGGTCCGAAATGTCATCACAACTTCACGTTTCAAGTCACGTGGCATCAGTCAACAATAACTTTCATGCCCAGGAAGGAAGCACCCTCAAGCCATTTTTCATTCCATGTACTAGCCAACCAAGACCAGCCAATAGCCAGCAAGAGGCAACATGGCTCTTGGTGCATAGAGCGATCTACATCATGAGAGAGAGCAGATGCACCTCCAAAGTTTTTCATGAGCATCCATGGTCAGTTCTCCTGCTCCAATCTGTTTTCGATGTCGGGTTGCAACGCGGAAGCGCCGCGTCAAAGTCATATAGGACCTTAACTAAACTACGTTTCTGAGAGTGAGGAAAACTCTGGGTGCCTTTAGCATTGGGCCGCGGCCATGGCCTTTCGGCCAGCTGGGCCGCCTGAGTCACATCAGTGGGAAGCTGGGCCTGTGGTGAAGTTGTTTCTGACAAGGCAGGTATAAGTTTGCGCTTTGCAGGCCAGTGGCTAGGAGTTGAAAGCCAAGTTTTGGCGGTGTTCTCTTTGGCGCTTAGCACAGATTGGAGAGGAGTACTAGGTAACAGAGGACATAGCTGACGCTTTTTTTCACATCCCCCTCTTGTACGCTTTCACGCTATTCATTTTAGAGTCTGGTTGCAGCAGTCAGAAGCAACGAGCCCAACACCCTGCAAGCATCGGCAGCATGGCCCTAAGAGATCATTGCTATTCTACTAGTGACAAGTGAAGGAGCAAACACAAGGCAAGGCTCACTGCGACGAGAAGAGGGGGGGTCATCGTGCAGCAACGGCAGCAGCCTTCAAGGTATCAGCTACCAGAAGCATGATGGCAAGGGTGGGGTCGGGCGCCGCGAGAGCCACACAGCACGGCGCTTTTCTTCCTTTGCTTCTTATAGAAGTATTACTACTCTGAGGCCTAGGGGATGTTCAGCCTGAGCCTGTCAAGTGCTGTCTGAAGTCGGATGATCCTGGTAGGGGCGTAGGACACAGCATTCAGTATAAAAGGGAGGTGTAGTACGGGGGCGAGCGCATGGGCATAGTGTTTGAAATGCTGTTTCTAAACTAGAGCGCATGCGGCAACAATGAGTGGTCATAATATTCCCCTAGTTGTGCAGATCTCGTGGTGCCAAGGAAGCAGAGATCCAGGGAACACCAACAAGCTTTGCGGCTCGGCTGAAGTGAGGGAGAGCCAGCATGAAAGCAAAGCTAGCACATCCGAGCACAAGTTGCATATTAAGCAGGGTCAAGGAGCAGTAAAGACCCCACCCCCCGTGAGACAACTCTTGCATTGATCTTGGAGCTTGCATTATTTATTTTAGATCCACGTCTTTTTTGCATTTAGCCGCTGATGTTTCTTGCCGACTGAGTGTGCAAGCTAGGCCAAACTCATGGCCAATGCAGTGACTTGAGCTGGTTCTTTCCAACCTAATGGTGCGTTAGGGCAATCTTTGGACTTCTGGCATCAAGTAATGCTTAGCCCTGATTAGTGTAGGGCTCCCTCCCTCAACATAGGGGGTCCTTCTTTAGTGGTAGGGGGGGCCAGACAAATCTGGATCCTAGCTCTAAATTCACTGCGATAAGAGGGATTGGATCGGCTCAGGCAAAAGCTCAGAAGGGTTTCAGATGGCATTTAGAAAAGTTTCTATGTACTATTGTTACTATCTTCCGAAAAGTTTTTTGGCGGCAACACTTCGCAGGATTAAGGGCCCCCAAACAGGGCGTTCCGAATAATTTTGGCAAAGCTTCGCACACTCCAGGCCCCCCGCACCAATCGGGATCAAACAAGTGACGCAGGATGTTCTGCCAAGATACATCATGCCCTCAGCTTTACCACAGGCCATGACGGGCAAGGTTTACGTTATTAATACCTTGCTTCGAGTTATCACCCCAAGCCTCTTGCTCCCTTTCGTGGAATTGCAGGCCTGTACACAAAGTGAGGAGAACCCTACAAACATGAAGGAGGGGAGACGATCCCAACATAACATACAGAAGGACATCGAGAAAATGCTGCTGTATCTGGTTGCTGTGAGAGCTGCAGAGCGCTTGGACATGACTGGTGTGTGAGAGTGTCTGAATATCTGTCTCTTTCTTCCTCATACTCAATGCGAACTTCTTAGCGACGTGACTTTCAACAGGGTCCGACTACCAGGACCATGGTCGATCAAACACCCCTGTGTGTAACAAGCAGTAAAGATGGAGTTTGCTGGGCGTAATAGCAAAAGACGTGAAAGATGCGTAGTGGCTGTTAAGATTATCACCTTCCTGCTCCCGCTTGAACCAGAAGAACCGCGTGACAGTGCACATGGCATGGTCGTACCGGGCACAGTCCAGTAGCAAAGCTTAGCGGATCAAGCTCCAAGGTCATCACAGACTTTGGCCCGGGACTCAGCATGCAAGGCGAATAGTTCTTCGAGAGCAGCTGGGGGTGAATAGACTGTTTGGGGGAACGGAACTGATCCGTTGGACATCCTGCACTTTTCCGGGCAGAGTCAGGATACGTGCATGACTTTCCGATGACAAAAGCACCTGCAAAAACACCCGCACAGGGCAACATGGGTAACGTTTGTTAGCATGGCTCATGGTGAGCGTCGTGTTTTTGGGTGCAAGTCTCGTCAGCGCAGATACAATGATCCCTGCTTCTGTCGGCACCATGAGTAAAGATTCCGATTACACTGCCTGGTGCTGCATACTCTCGAGATGGTCTTGAATGTCTATAAAAAATTGAAATCTAAGGAAGCCTGCCTGCCCCAAGGGCCTGTGCACAAACGTTGAATACCAAGCACAGCTCATAGATCATCCAGCCTCTATTCTTTAAACGTGGACAGGCAAACAAATTTTGGCACGAGTACTATGATAGAGGATTTGAGGGGGAATGTTTCACTCTTCTACTCCCAGCTTAAGCACCAGAAAGACCGTGATCAAGGTTCCGAACTGTTCTTCTTGATCACCCAGAATGCGAAGATCGGCTCATTGATCCAGGAAGCAATGCATCTGTGCAGTGTAGGAAGTGGAGCGGTTGGGTTAGCTTGCTATCAATGTCACTCAGAAGGTGCTGCACCCCATTGTTAAAGGTCGAAGATCACTGTAGGAG
This sequence comes from Symbiodinium pilosum, assembly GCA_905231905.1. Lineage (NCBI taxonomy): Eukaryota > Dinophyceae > Suessiales > Symbiodiniaceae > Symbiodinium > Symbiodinium pilosum. The sequence goes on from CAJNIZ010007768.1 coordinate 55,075, forward strand.
CCCGGATTTGCCCCTTCCCCATTGAGGCAGACAGTTGAGCTGCGGGTGCGGGTGCAACTGCTGGTGCTGCCAACTATATACTGTCACGACTTCCGCGAAGAAACTGGTGCAAGTACTGACATTTCTGTGCTTGCGCTCCTGATTGTCATGCAAGCGCACCATATTGCCATTGTCGCTCTCAACCTTTACTGCCGCATGCTGCAAACACATCGTGTGTCGAAAGAGCGGTACTGCCAGGCGACTGCCTCAGCGCCGAACTCTGGAGACGCCGCGGATCTCGGAGGTTCCGGGGCTTGATTGTCTTTGGGGTTGATGGTCTTTTGTTTTTGGGCCAAAGGTTTGGGCTAGATGCTGAATGGCACGCCTGTCTCCAAAGGCAGCATGTTTAGTTACATGCTTGCCATCAACGCGCAGGCCTTGCGCGCGGCGAGCGCACCTACGACGTCCAAGCGCCTCAGACTCTTTAACAGAAAAACGAGAATCACAGAGAGGGGGTCGCTCGAATAGCAGGGACAGCCACCAAAAAGTCAGGGGTCTCGCAAGCAGATATTAGTTGCTTTTCGCATGCCTGAATCTGACGAACTTGCTTAGAAGTGCATGGAATCGAAACCCATTTTTCTCCAGGGACATTCCTGCGAGAGTTGTGGCTAAAGCAGTTGGGTGACATTGAATGGCGACCTGCGACTGCTGCAGAATCCCCACCCAGATCCGGACTAGATGATAGCTCCTTGAACATGCTGCCGAAGCAAGTTGAATTCAATGGCAGCTTGGACCATGTATTTGGACATAGCCAACCAGGGGAATTCACGATGCAGAGGTTCCCTGCGCATCTTGACTTTCGTCGGGTTCCTTGCTCAAAAATGTCATTGCAATCTCCCAGCAGATCTTTCACCCAACTTCCATCCCTAAACTCTCCTCCCTTGGGAGTGTCAGGTGCTTTTTGGCGATCGCCGCCAAGAGCATTACAGAGCCAGTTGGCTTTAAATTTTGTCATTTGGTTTGCGGTTATGGGGAAGAGGATGGACGCCCTCCTCCACGCCACGCAGTGCCAATTGGGATGAATTCGGGGGCGATTGTACTTTTTGCTAACTGAACGGGAACCGTGTGGAAACCTGTCATTCAACTTAAGTATTTGATGCTGCACAATTTCAAAATGCATGATGCTTGCCAACTACGGCTCCCAGTGATGTCATTGCATATACCTGGAAATGTGGCAGGGCAGCTTGGGGCCTGCCGATGGCTAGTGCACCGGGCATTTCTTAAAAACTTGGCGCCCATGTATCAATTGACCCTTTGTAACAAGACGTGTGTCTGACGTTTTGGCTGCTGAAGACTCCTGCTTAGAGCTGAGGCCATCGCCCGATCCCTCATTGAAGTTGTAGCGCAGAAGTCGTCCAAGCCGATCCTGCTAGGCCCTGGCGTCAGAAAGTCTCGAGTGCTTTTCTACAGATTTCAACCACTTGGAGGTTTGTTGGCGGTTGTAAGTAAAGCCATACATGTAGTAGATACCCACAAGGGTCTGGGGCTTGTTTCGGGTGTGTCTGGTGTTGACAGCCCTGATGAACCAAGCGTGGGGGAGAAGCCGCAGTCTAGGAGGACAGTTAAAAACCAAGGAGTGTCACGGACACAGCTTAGGCTGAACTTGGCCAGTGTTTAGCTAGCCTTCAAGCCCATTCCCTCCGGCTCCCAGTTCCGGAAGCATCTGGGAATTTAAGCTTGCCCCTTTTAATCTTCCATGTGGGCAACGGAGCAGAATGCATCCATGAAGACGGAGAATGCAGCATTTGAACGAATCACGACAGCAAGGGCTTGGTGTTTAAGGAATTGGGCTTAATTGTAAGATTGACTTCATCTTCGCATCGCGGCAACTGTTAATATGAGCCCTATGACTTTTTCGCAATATGCTATACCTCAGGACCTGGAATTCACTGCCGGACCTGTTGGGACTCTGCACCTTGGGAACTTTGCACGGGAAAACAGCGCTGGAAGCTGCTTGGGATCCCTTTGAGGATGGTATTGGAGTTTGTGGGCAACTCTGTGTGTGTGTGTTGCTATGTTGGGGCTCTGAGTATTTCTGTGAGCCATGATATGGATACAAAACCATGCAGGAAAGCTGAGTATTTGAGTATGTGGTGGCTGTTGCCAGAGCCTCGCGCAGCTCGTCCGCGGAATAGCAAGCATGAACTCGACATCAGCCGGGGCAGCAAAGACTATTTCCGTTTTCTAGGCGAGCTTGAGGGATTAATTGACTGCCAACCTAGATTGACCGAACCCATAGCAAGCACACAGTTCTGCCAAGAATCTTAGAGGATACCGAAGCACCGCGACAGACATCGCTCAGACTGCAACTTGCAGCGTATGCAATCCGTTCTGCCATGCACTGGCAGTGGCTGGAGAATGCTCTGGGTTAAAGCAAGCTCCCAGCCAATGCGATCCCCGATGCAGACACGATGCAGCCCCTCTCCTCGCATCATTGCATGTTAAGCCCTCGGACCAGCCGTTTCGCCGCACAAATGCATGCGTCAGAAATGCCACACCTGCCAGCACTTTGGTTTTTGAGCTCAAAAGTGGCGCGCAGCTCCTGCGGTTGCGCGCCCAGCAGCCACACAATGTAGTCGGCCATGGCCAAGCTTCGCTCAAAGCACTTTCAGCGCGGGCCCATAATTCCGTCCGTGCTCCAAGAGCATGCGGTGACCAGAGCATCCATGCCCAAACCGTAATTCGTTCATCTTTTAATGAGTTCGATAACTAGAGCATCCATGCCCAAACCATAATTCCGTTCATCTTTTAATGGGTGCGATAACCAGAGCATCCATGCTGAAACCATAATTCCGTTCGTGTTCCAAGAGCACACGGTGATCAGAGCATCCATGCCCAAACCATAATTCCGTTCATATTTTTTAAAGAGTGCGATGACAAACCTTAATTCCGTTCGTGTTCCAAGAGCACACGGTGACCAGAGCTCCATGCCCAAACCACAATTCCGTTCAGGTTTTTAATGAGTGCGCTAACAAACCTGAATTTCGTTCGTGTTCCAAGAGCACACGGTGACCAGAGCATCCATGCCCAAACCGTAAATCCGTTCATCTTTTAATGAGTGCGATAACCAGAGCATCCATGCCCAAACCATAATGCCGCTCATGTTCTAAGAGCACACGGTGATCAGAGCATCCATGCCCAAACCGTAATTCCGTTCGTGTTCCAAGAGCATACGATGACGCGAGCATCCATATACCCAAACAATAATTGTGTGCGATAACCAAGGCATCCATGCCCAAACCAATTCCATTCGTCTTGCGACGTAGGCCAAAGAAATGAGGCAACGCAGTTGCTTCAGATGTCCTCGCCTAGGACGCGTGCTTTCAAAAAAAATCGACCGAGCATAAGGCCAGTTTTAACCGTGGGGACCCCCTGAAAGTGGTAAGTTATACCATTTTTAGCCTTCCCCATGTTGTCGCAAGGATAAAAACGCGGCTAGACGCTCGGCCCAAGCATTTAGAGGGCTTTCGTCAGCTGAATGCCAAAGCCAGCTCAGTGCTTGTTTTGGGGAGTGTAGCAACTGCCAGGGATCCAGCTGAAAGAGCACAACGTGGACATCTTCAGGCCGCCTCCTGAATGCATAATCAGGAGCCTTCTAGGACAGAGCTGTTGTTGACGACAAGCATCTGGGCCTTTCGAACAGAAGGACCTCCATCATGGAGTGTCAATAGGATCTTGAGTGGTGGACGGCAGGCCCTGAAGGTTGGGATTGGTTTTGACCGTTTTAGCTGGGAGGATGCAACTGCACCTGCCTTCAACACAAGCTTCTACATTTGCATGCCCCAGACTGATCGACAATCACCCAACCACCTGTCCCCAAACCATCAGTCAAAAAACCGAACCTCTTCACAAGACCGCTTCCCCAAAGCCTAGATACTTCCCATGAGGCCCATGACTCCATGACCCTAATACCCCACCAGGGCGATCCTGCATCAGCTGCGGGAGAAGATAGGTCCGGTTGTGGCAGCGGAAGAGGTAGGAAGGGCTTGGGTCCTAGGATTTAGTAGCAAAGGAAAGCGAGCATGGTGACAGTATCCTCCACAAGGGAAAAAATGGCTACTAGGCTTGCGTATAGGATATAGATGCTGAGGGATGCCTCCCCAGACTGCCTCCAGGTGGGTATTGTAACCTGGTAGACTAGTCGTCTTTCAAACATCCCAGACTGCAAGCTGTCCAACTTTCTGCTACCGATACAGCCAGCGGCCAAAGTGGAGCCATAAAATGAATTCTTGTGCCCGTGTCAGGTGGACGAGTTTGCTGATTTTGAGGGGCAAGGTGCTTAACACCGGCATGGCGGGGAAAAATGTGTGATACATGGACTGCAGGCGGGTGTGGAGCACAAAGTATGACCAGAACGGTTGCAAGAGTGAAAGCGGCAATTTCTTGTAAACCTTCCACGGAGAAGCCGGCCCCCCCGTGTAGTTTTTCATAAAGCTTGTCCCGGCCACAACCTAAAAGAGGGGCCTTCCGCTGACTTCAACGCTTATGTTGCCATCACCAGCTGCAGGTCGTAGTCCAGCAACTTAATTAAGTTCGCTTGTTGATCTTCTTATTTTTGGTACCGCTTTCGACATTATTTGATTTGTCATCCAGTGTTGCACGATCTGACTTGTAAGGACATGTTACATGCATGTGCTACGAGTCAGGGCATTTGAGCTGGGATGGCGATAAATCAGAATTTAGCTGGCAGTGGTAGTGGTGATAGCGGCACCTCGCTTTTGAATGAGTCCCAAGACTTGGCCTGTTCGAATGTTCACCTTCGACACCGCGCAACCTCCACATATGCCGGTTTTTAGGAACGCGGAGAGTCAGCGGCACCTACGATGCTTTCGCTGATAGCCCTGCTACTTTCATGTCTCCGTTCCTTACTACCCTAAACTCATGCAGACCCTCAAAATGGGGATCAGCTTGCTGATCCCGCACTGGGTATAAACCAAGGAGATTGATTGGAACCTTGCTATGCCGTTTGTGCCATGCACGTGGCCAAAAAACAATCTATGCATCACGCGAGTCCGGAAGTCCTGAAGTCCTAGAGGTTAGGCCGCTGAATCCTGTACCATCCTGGAATCCTGCACCCGCAGATCCCCAAAGTAGCACTGGCCAGGTGAAGAAGGCGGGCGAAGCGAACTACTCCGTGCACGTCAGGGTCTCATGTAGCAATCGAATCCCACGTTTAAGGCTTTACTTTTTTGGAAGCAACATGTGGCTATCTCTAAACCTGGGGAAACATCAGTACACGAGCTTGAGAACCTTCAGTTTCAGATGTTTTCCGTGCATAATCATGTAACAACAGCCGACAAGGGACATGGGTCAGATCAATGTGCTTATGTAGTATACGAAAAAATATATCCAGCAAAATGCTGGAGTTTGACATCCACGTCAAATGTCCTACCTTATATCGAGCACTGCACTTTTACCCAGCCGGGCCCAGCAGTGCTCTTTTGAGCAATGGCCGGAAGATAGATGACGGGGAGTTTTCTTGACATTGCCAGTGCGGAATCTGAGTGGGGATGCGGGTACCCAAGGGCACCTGTCAGAACACCCCATATGATATAGATATATCTGTACATGTATGTAAGTGTGTGTGTGTGTCTGTAGGGAGAGAAAGAGAGATAAACCATGTTGCTATGTTGCCCCATGTACATCAGGCATTCAAGAAGGGACTCCAGCAACTTTCAGGGTGTGCAATCTACGGATGCTGGTAGCAACCGCGAAGGCCAAAGAGCTTCCCAAGGTGACTGTAGGCCTAAACCGTATGGGGACTTGACAAGTCCCTCACAATAAGGGTGGCCCTGACAATGAGGTGGGCTTGGACACAATCAAGGTGCGATCGCAGCACCACGGATGCAATTGGAGAGCTTCGCAAAAGATAGGTCTCGTGAGGCTATTGCTTCAGGTCCCATAGGGAACATCAGTCATGGTCCGTATTTGTGTCAGATTCAAGTTGGGGGTGTTGCGGCTTCAGCTGCCCGACCGCCAAAACATGTTCAATGGGCCTTTGGCGCAGAGCATCATTAGGACCGAGAGCCTGGATTTTTCGACTGCAGGAAATTCACTTGAGCTCTGTTTCAACTTCTTGCCGAACTGCTGGCAGGTGCTGATAAGATTGCAGGTCAGCATGGCATAGCTTGTACTTTCAATAGTAGCCAGGCAGGCTGGAGAAAAACCAGGGCCCTCAATTCAATTCAATGCACACGCCAGACCCTTGGGACATCCCCTACTTCCTGAAGCCCCGGACCCCTTTGCCCGAATGCCCGGGCCCCGTTGCCCTGTGTCCTGGCGTTTGGTAGGGCGTGGCTCAGGTACTTGTGGAGGCGGGTTGTCTGCAATTCAGGGAGTTTAGGGTTGGGGGCAGAAGGGAAAAGCCTCACAAAGGGCTGCAAAAGAAAGTTGGGGCTCGTGCTGTCCGTGTTATCTGAACCTGCATGGGGCGACAATCTGGCTACCTGCCAGACGGTGTTGCTTGATTGCCAGAACTCGAGCTGTTAACTCCTCATGTGACACATATTCACTTGGAAAGGGCATCTTCCAGAAGGGGCTTGGAGAAGGGCACCCCAACCAACTTGCATTCGGACAGCTGCAGAGATCTGAGAGGCTTCTCGAAAGCCCTTGCAAGGGCAACGTTTCCCGCCACGAGGACGCTGTTTCAAAAATGACCTGGCAGCTGTCCACGGAACAACGTAGTCATTGCAGGGCTCCTCTTCATGGGCCGGGTTGCAGATTGGTTGTCGGCAGGGCGGGCACTGGGAAATTACTCGGTTGATGATTTCTTCAAGATCTGGGATTTCAAGTTTGTGCGCAGCATGTGGCATGGACAGGAGATGTGACAGCACGGTTACATTGGAGGCTGAGGTGAGTCTTCAAGGGTGTGAAGGTTGAGTTATTAGGTGTGTTTGGAAGGTGTAAGCCAGTGTAAGCCAATGCGACGGTTGGCTTTGAGCGTTAGGGCAGTCGCATGGCTCGCTGTAGTGTTTGCAAGCTGCTGGCACAAGGAGGCACGCCAAAAGCACAGCAAAAAGCCAACATCGCGGCTTCTCACAATACCGTGCCCGTGTATGAGGCTATGTGGGTCCTATGTTTTGAGGAAGACTGCTGCTTCCATTTTGATGAAAGCTCAAGTTGCAACCGGGAAAGGACAAACATGGTTGCATACCAAGAAAAGCTTTCGCATACTGTTATGACAGGTCCACCCAGGCGGCAAAACTGCACTCTTCTGTTCCCAAACTAAGCAATGAACAAAGCACTGAGGCTTCAAGTCTAAGAGGCTTGGAGAGACACCCTATGTGATTGATGGTTGTCCTGATCTTTCTTCAGTGAGGACGGCAGATACACGGTTCGGATACACAAGTACTCCTACGAGGCAGGGGCGCCACGATGGAATGGTAGCCCACCGACTTGGAATTCAGATTTGGATGGACCCTCCTCGAGCATGATCGTTTGCGTTTGAGAAGCCTTTGTTGTGAATCAATGAAGTTGCAGCCCATCCCACCAAGCAGATGGCTGCTGCAGCGCTTCACAATTCAGCGTGCATGTCCCTGTCCTTTATCATGATTTCCAGACGCAAATTGTGGGGTGCGCATGCAGGCAATCATCGACAGTTGATGTTTTGAGTCGCGGCCAGGTAGTGATAGCTGTTGCGAACCAAGAGTCTGCTTACGTGAGAGTCTTTATGTTTACTCCCAGGCTTCCCTTTGGAAGCAGGACTATATGTCACAGAAGAGCAGCTTTTCACGCCAGGCACTTCTTGCCTATGGCCGGTACTTGCACGACGATCGAGTGGACTGCAGGCTCCGTTCTGTGCTACCAATCGTCAGTGAACTTCCTGATTTTCCCTGCTCGTCTACGCCCATTACAAGATCTCAGCAGGGAGGTCATACCTTGGGTACGGAGGGTGCGTATGTTTGACAATAACTTCAAGAGAGCCCTCCGACGTTTGGTTAGTCAAGCTTCCCTGCTAGTGCATGACATTTTGTGCTACTACGCGCCAGGGAACTGTGCAGGCTCCAAGCCTGAACCCTCGAAATCCCCCGGCCAGAGAAATTCTAGTGAAGACCCTCAAAGGTAACTTCATACTGTGTGTTTAGCACTTGTCACACACAGGCCGGAAGTGGCGGTGGAGCTTTTAGAAATGGCCGAGGCAGCAATCGGAGCGCAACTGAGGGTGTGCAGTAAGCCTGGAGAATCATGATAGGTCTAAGCACAAAGCAGTATAAAGCTCGCAATTAGTAGGAAGTGCGGGCTTCTTGTAGGGGTTGTCACCGCGTTTCGGTACAATCACCGGAACAACAGGCCGTGGGTTTGTTATTCATTGTCGGGGCTACTCAGAGTCGCCAAGGTCCTACAAATACGCGCAGTAATCAGGTCCACGGGTTCAAGTATGCTCTAATAATGCAGCCGTATGATGCCTGGATGATTTCTGCAGTGCATGTGGCGTTCACGAAGACAACTCAAATTGTCGTGGAACATCCTGGAACAATACGTGTCACGCCAGGAGTTAGATAATTGAAAGATGCTTCATCCCTCAACAAGGGCCGGGAGTTGCACAGGAGATTTTTATTTTGGGGGGTTGTACGGGTGGCACGAGGAACCACGTCCATTCCTGACTTTTCATCACCGCTCATTTTGGCCATGAGTTAAGGGCTTTCAGAGGATTTCCTTCTGTAAAGCAAAGCAACTGCACGAAGGCAGAATACTGCTCGTGATGATTCTTTACGCCAATGGTTGCTGTGAAGTATATCCAGCCCTCGTAGAAGCAGAGTTGATTCCTGATGCGAAGGAGTATGTGGACTCAACCGGGCTGGCAGAGAAGTGTGCGCAGCTAGTGAGGCAGGGAGCTCTTAGAGAGAGAGAGAGAGAAAGAGAAAGGCAGTGCTCACGGGGGGAGGGAAGCCTCCTCCAGCGCTGGCAGAAGAAGAAGAAGAAAGAGAAAGGCTACGACGCCTTACAGCCTGGAGAAGAAGAGGAAGAAGAAGAAGAAGAGAGAACAAAGAAGCAGATGTCATGGGTTCGGGCATGCTGCAAGTAAACCCAAAGGCAAGTAACTATGCCAGAAGTTGAGCAGATGGTTTCTTGCCAGCCCTTGGCCTCACTTCGAATTTGCTCACTGTCTCCATCCCATTTTGGCCTTGCATGAAGAGAACATGCTACGGAGCTTTCGCTGAGTAGCCGGGCGGCGCCAGATTTAGCCGCTACAGAATTACGCTGGTCTTAAACGAGTCCTTATCCTCGCGCGGACACAGAACATCAATATCACCTGATGACAGATGTTCCCGTTCCGACAACCTACCGAAGCCTGCCAATGCTGTGACAGTACAAATCATAGCATACTATACCGGTACCGCATGAGCCCAGTCTGGCATGCGGGTTTCTACTTCATACGCAATTGCCGCAGCTTAAACTGGGCTCCAAGAAGCCAGGGTGCTCAGCCTGTAGCTGTAAAGATGATGAAGACAGCAATTTAATTGCAGTTCCTTTTCATGATCATTGTTGCTATGTCGACACCCCCTGATTTGGTGTTCTCCACTGCGTGTATTTTGCTGGACTGTGGTTGCAAAGAGGCATTTGCTCTTAAGCTGCTGGACGTCTTTTCCGTGCGCCATGACTGACTCGGCTCATGTCGGTGTCAGCGTCCCACTGAGCACCCCCTTGGTTAGCACCGCCTTGAACCAACCTCTGGACCAATTTGAAGAGCTGTTGAAGCAGCTACGTGCGTGCCACCGAAGCCTTCCTTGTCTTGTACTGGTGTTTGTATTTCTCAAGGGAATTTTAATCCGAGCTTGGGATCGCTTAGATACCTGTACATGCTTGCTTCCAAAAAGGACAAGGGCTGTTTGCAACACTTTGTGGCTTTTGGGGGGAAACACGGCAGCAGCAAAAGTGGCTGATAGTGCTTTAAATTCAGAGGGGCATCTCTCAAATGTAGCCTCAACCTGTATTCCAAGAAGGTGCACAAAGATGAGGCTAAGCATTCCAGAGAGAGACCCATAACTTGGGAATGCCCCGGATCCTGAAGCGCAAAAACAAGCCAAGGACTCAACCTCCCAAATAGCATGCCGGTGCTCTATTCCTGCTAGATTTGGGTATACGCCTTTCTTTATTCATAGTGAAAGGCGCACGAGCGTCAGATGGCCAGCGCTTTCATTCAAAGGCTAAGCAGGGAAATTTCTTCTGAAGCATCACGTTTGCGGCATACCACTGTTTTGCTTAGGGCCACTGCCGGCGTGCCATGGTTGGGCCAGCCATGCTTTGATGCAACCAGGAGAAAAATATCTTGATGAAGCCAAATCCACAACTGCTGCAGTTCCTCTGCCGGCTGAACCATCAATGGACGCGCGAAACCTCGTGAACTCTGACCCTCCAAATGACCCCGAAATCTCTAGGCCCCTATGCCGTGCTTGAAGCATGCCATGTGACAAGAGCTTAAATGTACTTGGCCTGTAGGTCAAGTAAGAACTCTCAAGGGCCATTTTCCTATTAGGCTATTATGCTAAGCTTAGCAATGATGCTCTACAATCTACAAGCATATTGCTTAGCAATCTGGTATTCAAACTCATGTCTTCTCGAAATGCACATAAAGTTACTGTCAACAATATGCTTTGCCAAACTTAGATCAGATCTGCCTACTTTCTCCAGGTCCATGGTTCAAGTCCCTTCCCTAGCTTTCTGAGTCTGAGCCCAACAATTACGGCTTGGAATACCTCATGCTGTATGGAATCACTGGTGAGCCCCAAAACAGCTCGCCCTGTGGTGCAAAGGATATGAGATGCAGAGACTTAGGGAGGAGCTCATTGAAGGCAGGAGGCCTTCACAAATGTCCCCAACAGTCAGTGAGACTTGGGCGTGCTTTATCTGGTTCAGTTTGAGGGGTTTCCAGTAGGTCTATGAGTTGAGTGCTCCTTGGATATGCGGGGACGGGGCAAACAGAAGATGTCATTGCAGCTTTTCGCCTATGGTCAAATCACCCCCCTCAGAAGACCACTTCAGATGCTAGGATTGTTGTGAGTGTGGTTCTGGCAATTGATCATGATGTTAGCTACCAGCACTTGTCAAAGGACGATTGCGACATATGTTTTGTTGAAGAAAGTCCTTTGATAGCTACTTCTCAGTCCTGGCGTCTATGCGAGACCCCGCAGTGGTCCAGGGCATTACGTGCGCTTATGAGACGCAAATCATATCAATTCACCAGGCCCCATGTCGTATCGGCCATTTAGGAAACTTTCCAGCCCAGGCACTTTGATTGTTTGCCTAAAAGTAGCAAAAGCTATTAAGCTATTCACAAGATTCTGCCGATGTTAAGGGCTTGGGACTTTGAAGGTTTTTCCTGGCTGGATGGCTGTTCCAAGGACGGACATCAGATCAAAGAGATAGACGCAATCGAAGAGGAGACAGAGTTGATAGGACGAAGTGGGGCGCTCCCCGAAATCCTTGAGCGGGACATTGATGGCGAAGAGGTGGCCAGGCTGAGCCCTGAGGACTGCCTGGGTTTGAACGCCGTAGCCAGAAAGGCTCATTTTAGTCATGCCTCCTTGTACATAGCCCTTGTCAGGAATTAGCCGTAATATACTGTGCGGAAAAACTCAGTGCCATCAGACCACCACCGGGGGGAGGTTCGACAACGCTATTCCACGCAAATGTGGGTGAGACCAGGGTTCTAGTTTTGAAAAATGATCTAGGGTTGGAAAAGGTGTAGCTGTGCGCAATCCTAGGTTAGTGCTGAATCTGTCTGTGCCATTTCAAGTGTTAGGAAACTGAACATGCGAGCTCCCCAGTTTCACTGCTGAGCTTGCAAGTCAGGCATTCCCAGGAGGTTCGGGGGTATTTGCACGCTTAGGGAAGTTGCAAGTTGCTTCTGCTGTGTTTGTCATACCCTTTTGCACGTGGAGGAACGACAGAAGTCCTTCAGCAATGTAGCTGACTCGGCCAACCGTGACAACGAGAAGGGCTGGGAACTTGGAAAGTCGCAGCACGTCAGCCACAGACACTCGGCATGGAAGCAGGTATATTGCTGCCATCTTGACGGTAAGGACGCCCCAGAGGATCCCTGACCTTTGCAGCCCCTGCAGTTTTTTTTAAAGGAGGTGGATCATAAGCCGACAACGAGGTGCGCGGTGTGCAATCACACCTTTTACGACATCATGATACAACAGTTGGCATGCTTCTTCGTCGTCTTGATTTGCCTTCGCTAGTGCTCCAAAGCAACGCACATCAGGTGCAGGCACGTAGCCGCGCCAGCGCTGCATCCAAACCTCAGGACGTGCAAACCTACACCCTGCAATCCTTTGGCACCTGGTAGCTGCACAATCCTAAGCCCAGGATCCACAACGGGTCTGAATTTAGGGAAGTCACCGAGCAAGGCCTCAGGGAGGCCGGAACTTGGCATTGGGGAAGTTAAAGGTTTGCGCAGCCTGAAGTTCGAGGCAGGTTTGCAGGATTTTTCGAAATGTGCTGGCTACTGTACGGTTGCAGAGACTCAAGTCTCAAGGTTTTCACCGTGGCGCCTTTGGCTTCTGGATGTGATTTTGTTTTCAGAGTTTTCTGGGCAATGACTCCGGCTACAGTTCAGAACCCGCGTTTGCAAAGGTATGTTGAGGCAATCGAGCCCAGACTGAATAGCAACAAGCAGTAGCAATTCTCCTTGCGTACCTATCCCATCAACCTCATCAGCCCCACTATTTCCTCAAGGATCATAGAGCCCCAGGGTGTTCATGACTTATGTAACTAGCAATCAGCGTAGCGGATTACATAAAAATCTAGTTCAGTTACACTTACCTTCAAGGCTTGAAAACGCATACACAGATGTACATAGCACGTCAACTTCATAACAGTTCTGCCATATGGTCAGTAAATCATTGCTTGTAAATCCTCAAGAGGGAAGCTCGTCGGGACAGGATATGCTGTGCGTTTTCTGCGGGTGCAAATGGAATTGGCGCTGACTTCCCGCTATGCATTTTTCATGCCGAGATGATTGGTAAATGAGACGTAGGTGTTCTCCTCTGCTAAGGCATAGCCGAGGTTGTAGAGGGTTTGTGAATGTCCCTGGCATCCCTAAGGGCCAATCACATGCGATGCTCCTTCTGCGGGTGGGCTCTTGAGCTCAGCAGCCGAGAAGCTAGACTCATAAGCCGACTATACCAGCTATTGCCCCACCCACCCTGGAACAATGATATTGCCGCCTTACAACCTCCAAGAAAGTACAAATGACAGTTCTGCATGGTCCTCGCTGCCGAACTTTTGAATAACCAGGAAGACTATTCCGTTCTAACCGTGCTCATCACATGCCCCAAGACCCTGCTGGAATTATTCAGGCCCAGCATGCATGCCACCCTCACCCTGAACCGAGCAATGGGCGTGTTGAAGCCCCTCCTCTGTTCCGTCGTGTATTTGAGCCAACCAAGTCCTCAAACGTGGAAGGATGAATCACATCAGTTGGACATCATCACCATGTCAAAAAAAGTGTCACCGAGGCTTAGATGTTCCTGGCCAAGCACTCCGAACCAACACGTGCAAGGGCACATCAGACAGGAACAGCTAGTATCAACTTGTTGTCCCTCGGCCAATCTCTGACCGCCCTTTAAACTTTGAACAGGTGGGATGGTGGCTTTCGTGGCAGGCTGCGGAGAATCTTGAGGCGTCTTGGTTTCTGAGGGATTGACGGGGTAAAGTTGGTACTTCAAACTGACACGCTTCGAACGGTATAATCTCAATTCTGGAGACACCCCAAAGGGGATGGGAAACTTTTTCGAAAGTGGGCGTGAAAGGCACGGGGGATGGTGCAGTAGCAAGATTTATTGCGCTTTGCATGTTGTATGGTTTGGCTAAGCTCAGCCTTCTGCGAGGCCCCGATAGTACCTGACCTGCAGCTTGAGGCTTGGATAGGAAGACTTGAGATGAGGTAGGTGGTACGTCACTTTGCACATCAAATGATCCTACTCTCTGGCGTTTCAACCTCTGACTCATCAGATAAGTAGTACCGTGATTGATGCATGCATGCGCGGTGAATTATGGAGAGGGGTCTCTTAGTCTTGCATGACCCCCGAAGCTAAAATACGCCCCAAATCCTACTGAACCCCTGGATCTCGGACCCGTCCAGAATCCTACATCTTAACCGCCATTTTTCGCAAGGCATCCAGCAGTCGATTGCACCATGAGCTTCCTGATTGTCTGCAACGCTGCAGTCTTTGCCTTCGAAGCTCAGCATCCTGGCATGGAGAGGGTGCATGTCCGTTGATGAAGCTGATCAATTCGACGTGGGCTCTGGTCCATACGTTGATAGAGTTTACAAAGCCTAAAGCTAGGATTGTTCCTCGCATTCATTGCCCTGCAACATGAAGGAATTGTTTTGCAAGCATGTAGGAAGGAATTTAAGTTCGTGGAAAGTATGAGCTAAGTAGAAGGTCATGGACGTGGTCCAAGCTTTGCAGGAGTTCTTGTCGTCATTTCATATGGGTTGTGCTGTTTCTAGCCATGCATCATGCCATTCACAGAAGCCCTCAATACAAACTCTTTGTAAAACTACTTATGTCAACCATCACGGTTTGTCCATGATGGTTGTGGTTAAAGGGCCCCAAAGAAGCATCTCGTTGTTGGATGAGATGTGCAGCCAGAACCTTGCATCCGAAAGCAACCCCCCCTCCACTTCTTCAGCAGGGTCAGTAGGTGCATAGGCAATGATTACCTTGAAGCTGTACCCACAAGTTAACTATGCGTTGCTGGGGGCAGGACTCTTCAGAGTCGTCTTATCTGCCTGATGGCATAAGGCGTCAGAAAAGATGGGGTCTCTACACCTCATTCGGAGGAAAACCCCGGACCAATCTTAGGTGCTCCAACCACCTCATATGCAAGGATTATGAAAGAGAACCCCAAATGTTGCAAACCACACACAGGGCCTAAGGGCAGGGCCACTGAAGGAGCATGAGTAAGTACCGCTTCTCATGGGAGTTATACTCGCTAAAGTCAAAACCCCTAGGTACAGAATGAAGCCTCAGAAGCCAAGCTGCGAGCCCCTGCTATTAGCCGAGTTCTCTCTCATGAGACTTCGTGGCCCATTAGGGGCACAACAGGCGTACGAGGCCCAAGATCGAGGATCCATGTAGTACCCTGTAGTGTAAACCGTTGATCCAGGTGCTTTACAATCCCGCAGAGGACCCCTAGAATCTCCTTATCATCCCAAAGTATCACTACACCCCGCAAACGTAAATCCGTAGCCTTCGACCTTAAGCCCCCAACACCTATCCCCGTCTAAAGGTACCGTGGCTTTGAGATGGCTGAGGCATGGTGACAATCCCTGACCTTGTGGGCTTTGTGTTGAAGAGTCTAGGGTGTAGGGATTCGGGCTTCGGCCGAGGGAGAGTCATCTAGGAGATATGCATACGGGTACTAATACTGAAGTTCCTGTGTAGCAGTTCCAAGTCCATTACCAATTTGGTGTACTTCTCATGCTACCCCGTGCAAGTCTTGTGCTTGATTGTATCATATCGCATGACGCGCTTGCGTTCGAAGTCCTGTTCAGACGCGATGTTGCCACCAGCCATTGCACGGGCCTCGCATGCACACCTGTCACAAGAATTTTGGGAGGCAAGGAGATATGGAGGGTTTACACACGGTACCAGCTTGAGATGTTCCTCACATAGCTTCAGATATTCCTCACATGGTTTGCAGTTCAACATTATCAAGTACAGGGGTGCGAGGGTTCCATGGGAATCACACGGGGCTTGCCCTAAACCGTAGTTCCCTCCCGCAGTAACCTTTAGAATACCGGTGGTAAAATTTTCTGATGCACATGCAAAAAAATACTTTCGCTTTATTTTTTTTTGTGGAGAACCTATGTTACAACTCGAGTCATGCCGGGGTACCCTACCGAGGATGCAAAACCAATGTGTCCGTCTGTGTGTGTTCTGTCTTTCATGTTTGTTCATTTTTCTTGGGTGGGATGCATTTAAAGGCTGAGGTTCATGAGCCTTGGGCCGGGAATGGGGGCTCTGGGTTTCAGATTCCGAGGCTTGACTCCTTCCTGATTCCTTGCTGGACTAGGCTATATTAGAACACTCTTCAGTGCCACGAAGGCAGACAGTACCACCTAGATTCGGCCCCAGAAGTGCTCTCAAGAAATGATCTCGCAAGAAAGGGATGGCTGCTGGTGAACTAGCTAAGGTCCAAGTTCGCTCCTACTGTGCCACCACAGAATGTTTCGTCGTGTAGTCTTCGGTCTACTGGTAGCACAGACACCCGCACACTGTGGCAATACAGCAGCCAGTTACACAGGTTCTTTCCTACATCTTCAAGCGTCGCCGGCAAATCGTTGCCCCAATCCCAAGACCTGAAAAACCTAGCTTTGGCAGGCGCTCGGTTTCAAAGGGGATGAGATTTCTCAGGCCGCCTATGAGATTTGGCCAGGCAGGCAGCGGGGTCTGGCGCAGCTAGGCATTGGTTGTGGCGACTTCACGTCAAGTGTGCATCCAAAATGGGTTGTTGTCTACGGTTGAGGGCTTGACGCTTGGACAACTTGGAGTCAGGAGTCGTTGGAAGTCAAACGAGACCTATGCCAGATTCGGCCAAGTTATAGAAATCAAAGTATTTGCTGGAGAGTTGCCAAACTCACTAGCAAGTCTTTCGCAGCAATGTATGGTGGGTATAGTCTGATGGTGACCGCCCTTGTGACGATCATAGGGTTTGGGGTGTCTATGGGTCGCATTGTCTGGGAAGTAGCGAGGGTACAGTTCTTACTTAAGGTCTACTGTGCTGTAAGCATCGCACAGGGGAGACGCTTGTAAATAAAAGCTTTCGCCGCAGGGATCTGCTTGAAACTCTGGGGGTAGACTGTAGCTTTACGTTTCAATTCCTGGTTGACCCCGCATGATCTTGCTAAATAATAACAAAGACAAAATGCGTTGGAGCCTCCGAAACTGGATGGGGAACGCATTTAGGATCTGGAGTGTTGTGGATGAAGTTTTATTGGGGCTTCGGGCGACTGAACATATGATGTCCAACATAAGTTGGAAAACGACCATTGCAGTTACAATTCTTCAAACAGCTTGTGCATATTGCAGCAGCAATAGGCAATAGTCTAACCAGCCTTGCATTGCCACCCTCTACAGGACAGGCCTTTCGCTCCGCACGAGTCACCGCTGTTTGTTAAGGACGCTATTTGTTGGAGCATTTGCTGCCAAAAAGCGCTTCGTTCTCTTTGCATTCATCTACCCGCCGTGGTTTGTCTGTGGGAGGGAACCAGGGCGCAGTTTCAACTCAAATCGGTCAGGGATCCTGCACCAGACTTTAGACCATACAGGAGCCACGCGTCACACAGAGGTTTTCAGTATCAGACCTAAGTGCCCCCACAGGTGTGAAA
Source organism: Symbiodinium pilosum (assembly GCA_905231905.1). Classification (NCBI taxonomy): domain Eukaryota; class Dinophyceae; order Suessiales; family Symbiodiniaceae; genus Symbiodinium; species Symbiodinium pilosum. Next base: position 72,458 of record CAJNIZ010007768.1, read on the forward strand.
ACCTTTGTGGGAGTTGATCAGACCGAGCCACCAAGAATCGGACCTTGCAGTTTCAAGATCGTTCTTGTCTCAAGGCATGTCCAAGACCAAAACCTATGCCTTGTCAGGGTGTCCTTGGCATGCGCGAGAATTACCTGGTTAGAACGGGCTCACATCTCACATGTGCCCTGAGCCTGGCCAGGTGCAGCAGATGTGTTCCCCGTGATTGAAATGTTCTTTGGCGTCGTGTTCACGCTCGAGGCACCATACTTTGTCATGGGGGCCTTTTTCGGGGAAAAAGTTCATCCATCATGGGGGTAGATGGTTGCTGCAGGACCTTCTTTCTTCGACTGGTGACTTGTTTGTCATCTTGTCGCGCTGCAGTACTTGCCGCGAGCCTGCGAGTGGGTTTGGTAGACAGCTTCCCTGGCGGGCCATTTGGTTGAGCCGGTAATGCGGCTTTATCAGCTGCTGCAACTCAGGGTCCATTGCTTAGTTGGGGCCGCTGCCTTGGCCTGCTGGAAGCGCACATGCATGTTTGGACACAAGCATGCGACACCCAAAGCTTGGCCATAGCCTACAGCACCACCAACACAGATCAAGCGCCCCAAGCGCTTCACACGTTTCACGGCAAGCTAATTCGCCCATTCAAGGTCGTTTTAGACATTTGCAGGCAGAGGGGGGAATGAAAGGGGGTACGGACTTTGAAGGCTGCTCTGGACCTAACTTCACAGTCCGACTCCCGACTCATTTCTGAATCCACGCAAGCGGTGAAGCAGCCTTCGAGCATGCAGCACCTAGACCTGCTATCTGATGCTGTAATGAACTTCTCCAATGCCCTGGAAGTGGATGGACATGATTTTTTTCAGGCAGAGACTTAAACCCATGCATTTGGCCTCCGTTGGGTTTCTCATGCCCACACAAGTTTCCGAAGGGGCTTGCATACAAGATCGGGGCAGCCAAGCACAAGTGCTGAGCTTGAGTCCAGATTATGGAAGGCAACTGCACATGGACGTGTCTCAAGTCATCCTCCTCAGGTTCCCATAGCAACTTCCCATGTTGGCAAAGCTTGAGGATAGATACCCCCTCCGGAATTCACGAGATGAACCAGGACCCCACATGAAGGTACCTGTTTGAGACAACCTGATCTACTACTTGTAAGTACCAAAATGTCTAACAGAATGTCAGGATTCTCATAACAAACGCAATGCTGTGGCCACCCCGAAAGTCCACAACCTTGAACCCTATGGAATCGTCATATAGTCCTCATACCAGAAAAGGATTCAAATTTCAACCAGCAAATCCACAAGCTTATTTGTTGGCAACTGGGCCATGTTGCAGGTGACGGTGCGGCTGTATGCCGAACATTGCAGAACCTTGGATGTATGAGCTTTTATCTAGCACTTGCATGCTTGCATGTCTTGAAGCATGTACTTGGAGACAAGACTACCGGAAATGGAGTCCCAAGACTATAGACTTGAGTCCCGAACTGATGAAGTTGCAACCCCCCAGCCCGCATGAAAGACCCGTGCGCTAAAGCTTCTACAAACGCGATGCCATGCATGTAACGTGTGAGGCCATTCTGAAATCCCCCTGAAAGAGGCTCGTGTAATAGCCTATCCCTCCCTAGAATTCCTCAAGGTAAAGACCTCAAAGTAAGGATTTGAGTGGCTACAATCAATGATACTGTAAGATTCCACGTGCGGTGCTAATCCGCGTTCATAGGTGAGTGGAGTTTTCGTTGCTACTGATTTTGCTGGCTGTTGTGGTGTTTTTGTGTTCTATGTTGTCACCCCGGCAAGTACATGTAGAACTCACTGTGGGAAGCACATATTGAAACATCAGCGTTGTTTGTTTCCTGTATGCGAGGACCCTTGGCAAATCACCTGTGTGCAGCATGCGTAGTTTTCCAAAACTCAAGAATTCGCCCCCCAGCCCATTGAGGATTTTTCTCCGATGGTTGGAACTGGCTTGACTTCGTCGTGGTGCTGGCCCTGTGGCTTTGTTGAGCAACCGTGTCCGCCTGTCATCCGCCTGCGATGCTAGGTGTTTCGCTAGAGCAGCTGCATGATCGCGTTTCTTAAGCCGGGATCCGCCTTCGTATCCCAATCACAGATTCAATGCCAGAACCCCCCCCCCCGGCAACCTCACCGCTCGGCTTTGCTTGAAGATAATTCTCCACACTCGATGCCACCCATTTCTTCATATGCGGCACCATGTAAGCATGTAATGAGCTATGTTAGCTGAGCAGTGTGGAATTCTCAGAAGCCAGCAAGAACAAAATGACTGACGCTGGAAGGCTCCGCTTCGAATAGAATTTCGCACGCAGCTGCATTCCATTCGGGCCCTCTCCAAGGACTCCTCAACTTCTCCCTCTTTCGTTTGAGCCCTGATGTCAGCCGCATGCGAAGCCTCTCAAACACTGCAGAGTCACTACAGACTGCTAAGCTTGAGCCTATCATGGAATCTTTGGACCATGACATCGGGGCAGATTTTGAGGCCTGGCTTTTTGGGAAGCTTTGGCGCACTCTCCCAGTCAACAGCACCTCGTCCTCGTCACCGTGGTGTTTGTGTCAGGGTGTGTCTGGAATTTCACATTTCTGGATAATTATAGGGGACTGAAACAGGTTTCAGGGGCTCAGAGCTTAGGATTTTGTAGCCTTTATTCAAAGTATCTGGCGCTGCAACAAGACTAGTCTAACTATGTAGGCCCCTGTGGTAGTCTGTAGTCTTGGGGCAAGTTACGCAGGATCCAGGGGAGTACGTGTAAAGTACCTAGCACTAAGGTCCCTCCAAGAAGAATTTCTTTTTGGGTAGCGAAGGCCCTGATAAATTGTAAATTTGGATTGCACACCTGTTAGTGCAGGAGCCTGAAAGAATGGATTGTCGTTCTTCCCATCTTGCATAAGATTGTAGTACATGGTTCCAGCTGATGTATGCAGAAGCCTGAACAATCGGGAGCAGTATCCGATCCTCTTACGTTCCGTGCGTAGAGCAGTAGTACTGCCGGAAAGTTCAATCAGGCTCAAAGGTATGTCCCGGCTATTAGGCCTGGAGCCCTGAATGAGTTTATGTTGAGTTTCCCCACCTATACATAAACTCGAAGGCCTTCTACTTTTTCTTGAGCCAGAGGCCTCAGAAGCAAAATCGTAGTCCTCCTTATGTATTGAACAAGGTGTTGAGACTGCTTGCTGCAAAGTGGCATGGATTATGTGGACCCCGAGCTGGAAACGAAAATGTGTTCGACCATGATCCCTATTGTAGTCCAAAGGGGGGATGATGGGTCCTCGTGCGGAACCCGTGTTTTTTTTT
>CAJNIZ010007768.1:83832-105222 GCA_905231905.1 Symbiodinium pilosum
GTTTGGGGTTTGGGTTTTAGGGTCGCGAGGGGGCCCAAACTCTAAACCCTAAACCCTAAACCCTGCCTGAGTTGGGCCTCTCATTGACAATAATGGTTCAATACTGAGTCATGAGAAGCGAGAATTTAACCAAGTGGTTTGGAGTTAAGACTTGATGGTTTGGGAGGTTAATGTTGAAGTTCGGGGGTCTAGGGTTTGGGTTATGAAGATGACAGTATTACTACAGCAGTATAAGTTCTATTCCGAAGAAACACGCGAATGTCAGCATCGGTGAGAAAAGGCTTCCAATCAACGAATTCGTACTAAGCGCGGAAGTCATAGGCACACAGGCATTCACGCAAGAGCCAGCGTTCTTGGATCAAGCTTGCCTTCGAGGATCGGCTAATAGTTCCAGCCAACTGAGACTTGGAAGACTTGTGTCGCGTACTGCGCTGTGAATATTACCCTTTTATAACCCTTCCGCTTCGTCCTTGTGGGAGAACTACGCAACTTGGGCGACCCTGTAAAATGTGAGCTATAGTCTAAACTCCTTCAAGGGTTTATATAGGGGAGTATTACAGGAGTTATTAAGGGGGATACTAAGAGTTTTGATTGTAACCCCTGTAATCCCCTATATAATCCTAGTTTCCGTTTCATTTTCCATGTTCTTTTCCATTTGAATCTCCATTATAGGGTTATAAAGGGGGATACTAGGAGTTTAGACCCTAAACCCTATACCCTAAACCCTTTACCCTGAACCCCAATTCCTGTAAAAAAGAACCTAAACCTTGAGTTGTTAAGGGGTATACTTTAGGAGGACCCCCTACCCTGTAATAGTGGTATAATAGGACTATAAGAGGACCCTAATATAATTACCATTATCCCTTACAGTCACTATTACTGGGTGGGGGGTCCACCTAAGGTATAACCCTAAACCCTAAACCCTAAACCGTTTTAGACCGTAGCTCATGTGAAATCCTAGGCCCTGGTCCTGGCAGAAGGTTCTAGCCTCGCTCTGCCGATTTTGGGGGTTTGGGGGTTTAGGAGTTTAGGGGCTTAGGGGTTTGGGGGTTTAGGGGTTTAGGGTTTAGGGGTTTAGGGTTGTTCCTGCATCACTCTGCATCACTCAGAATTCCCGGAATAGTCTTTTATTTTCCGAGGGTATGGGGGAGAGAACAAGTAGTGCAAGGTTTTTTGCATCAAGCACGCCCTAAGCATCGGCCCGCCCGGTTTAGGGTTTAGGTAGCAAACTTTTCTGTCTTCTGGCGGGGTTCTCTGTATTTCCTTTTGAAACCGTTTTAAACATCACGTTTTGGTGGCTAAAAGGGTTACGCGATACCCCAAACGTGAGCTTTATTGGGGTCATACAGGGAACCCTGTCTGGCGTCTAAACCCCTAAAGCCCTGAACCCTAAAACCCTAAGCCCTAAACGTTGAGAAAATCAGGAATGGAAGGAGTCTGAAGAAATCACGACACTTTCGCTGACTGCACCAGTGCAACCTGGCTGAGGTTTAGAGCTTTTGCCATGAAAGGCAAAGGGTTCAGGGTTTAGGGCTTAAGGCTTGGGGTTTAGAGAAAGGACTTAGGTGTTTAGGGTTTAGGGAACAAGGCTTCCACGAAAGATCAGCAGGAGCTCTTCGCGATAGGCACCGTACTTGCAGAAGTCGGTGCTTCGTAAGCAGGGTCTTCAGCGTGACTCGTTATCATTGTTGGTGAAATCTTGTTAGCCCGACACATGGCGCTTGGGCGATGAACTAACCCTAAAGCCTAAACCCTACATGTATACCCTTCTTACGTCCCCGGGTTCCTTCATATCCTTCTGGCGGGGACCTTTACTTTGAAGACCCTCCAAACAGTAAGACTAGGAAGCCCGGTAGTACCCTTCTACCCCTTTGGGTCTCTGGGATTCCTTTATACGATAATCAATCATTGAGAAGCAAGTTACCCTTGTTGCAAGATGATTACTGGGGTACCAATGGGTTTACATGATAAAGGGAGACAAGAGGAAGCTGAGGGAAAAGGGTTCCAGAATCACAGCTAAGGGTTGCGGCCAACAAGTACTCCTTGTGATTCCTTGAAGACGGGGGGTTCAACGTCTACGGTTTAAGGTTTAGGGTTTACGGTTTAGGGCTTAGGGTTTGAGGTTTCGGAACTTGGACAGCAAGAAGCCATGTAGTCGACCTTCTTCAACGCTACCTTCGGCTTCTGTGCTAGCGGTGGGGGTAGAGTTTTGGTGTTTGTGGTGTAGGTTTGAGAGATTTACAGGGTTTAGGGCTTATCGGGTTTGTAGTTTATGGGGTTTAGGGCTGAGGATTTGGAGTTTAAAGTTCAAGGCTAGCAGAGTATGTCTGGGACCCGACAGATATGGTGGCTTGTCAAGAGATCATAGGATTCCTTCTAAAGATTGTATAAGGCTGTTTTCGAGGAGCTCTCATGTCTCATGAGGAGCAACCAGAAGGTCAAACTTGCAAGGGCAGCGGGCTAGAATTCTCAGTCATAATGTTCAGGTTTTAGGCTTTAGGGTGTAGTGTTCACACTAGAACCCCCGCTTGGCCTTAGTATACTACAGTACCATGATTCTGCCGGTTTAGGGAACTTGGGATCATGCAGCAGCTGTAGCATCAACGGTAGGATATCATACCAGTAAGGTCACAACCCTCAACCCTACTTTCTGAAGTTCAAGAGATCGGGACCCCAGGGAATTGGAGGTTGGTTTTGGCAACGGAGTTGCCCGTTTAAGGTGTAGGGTTCTAGGGTTTGGGGTTCTTTCGGATTCTCAGGTTCTAGGGTTTGGGTTCTGAGGCTTAGAATTCAGGGCGAATCTCTACGAGACCTTGCGCAATAAACCAGACCATTTGCAGATTCAGACGGCTCTCAATGGTAAGGCCGGAACCCTGCGTAAAGCTTTAGTCGGTGATGTCTATCCCAACTGCCTTGTCCCATAAACCGAGCCCTCAACCCACATTCCTAAACCCCCAGTTCCTAACGTGGAACTCTGAAACCTGACCCCTAAGATCAAGCTCGTCAGCCTAAGCCCCAAACTCTCACTAAACGCTAAAACCATTAAAGCTGAGGACCATCTTCACACTTCCCAACGCAGATGTTTACGGCAATCCGGGAAGTGTCATGGTAGCCTTTGACCAGGCGGCGACGGGTTTAGGGTTCGGTTTAGGGTTTAGGGTTCAGGGTTTACCCCCACGCGCATTCAGTGCCACCGGCGAAGGATTGATACACCAGGCCCCTACATGCTTTCTGCCTAAGATGTACGGTGTTCAGTCTTACAATACGTAGACTTATAAGGATTTTAAGAGCCTCACGTGGTTTGACCCCGAAGCCCTTAACCCAAGCAAAACCCCTAAGCGGGCTCTCGAGTTGCCAAGAGTTGTGCCCTTGAAGGCCCGAGAGATATACATGGGTTCTAAACCCCCACATGAGCCCTAGATTAAAGTTGAAGTATATTCCTCAAAGGTCCCATCCCCCTATACATCCCCCTATAAGTCACCCCCAACCTAACTTTAGTCCGTGGCTCATATGACATTTCTGTCTCAGGACCTAGAGAAATCGAGGTCTGTACCTGCAGCCTTTCCGAGTTTCATGCTCAGGGATTTGGGCTTGTATGTTTTAGGATGATGGTGTAGAATGCAGAGACGAGGTAGCATGTCATTAAAATGTGGTGGTACCAAGTACAAAGCTCAACAGTGTTGCTGCTGCAGTAGTCTCAGAACTATTGCTTCTTCTTCTAGCCAAGTTCATGCCGAAGATGTTCCAAGCAATCGCTAGTCCTTCGCCGGGTTTCACCCCGAAGTCGGGGATGTCCTGAACATGCTGACGTTTGAGGGCGCGGGGTTCCTTCGAGTGTGGGACTCGAGCGTTTGAACTTGTGCAAAGTACTTGTCCATGGCCGAGGGATATTGAGAGTTGAGGGTACAGGGCTTGGATCTTCGGTCCGAAGTCAACAACGCATTACAAGGGGAATATGCACGGGCTTCTCAAATTGGCTGCACTTTTTGGGAGGAGACCTATAACAAATTATAGTTGCTTGCTTTTGAGTGGGGATCCTTTCTTCAGAAACTGCCACATAAGTACTCTCTGGGACGTCAAACTGATATCAGCGGCTTGAGCACAGCAGCATTGCGCACAGCTCATCTCAACAGGCGGTCAAACCTGGATTTGATAACCGGACGATCAGCGTTATCAAGCCGCTTAGCTGAATTCAACGCTTTACCAGTGCTAAGGGCGAGTGGGGGAGTGAATACATGTATTTTCACAATAGGGTATACATCCCTAAATCCTAAACCCTAGGCTATACCGCTATGCCCTAAACCATATCCCTAAACCCTAGACCCTAGACCATATCCTTAAATCCTAAACCCTACACCATGTCCCTAAACCCTACACCCTGAACCCAATGCCGAAACCCTAAACTATATCCCTCAACCCTAAACTATATATATATATACATATACAAAAATACTTCTATTTGTATATACGGAATTCTTAACGCTATAACCATATAACCTTATGAACCTTATAAATCCATAAACCTTACACCCTATAAAGCCGAGACCCCTATAAGCCATCATGACGTTATGGTCCTGGTAACACTATGTATACGGAAAATCCCAAATACTGGGATGTAAATGAGAATGTCATTGGGAAGTATCGGGAAAAATCGCCCAACAACGGAATGGTTCTCGGAGCGCGCTCCACCACTAAATCCTAAACCCTAAACTCTAGCTTTACAGCAATTTCGAGGGTTTTACAACCAGTTTGGGCATTTAACAACGATGTCAACGATGTTGATGTTTTTTGGACAAGGGCTTTTGCAGTTTCACAATGACCCCCAAACCCGAAGCCTTAGCGTGCCTTAATGTAGTCTCCTTTGGCATTTTCATTTTATTCTGACATAACCCGAGTGAATTGTTACAAAATCTTCTTTTAGTATAGGTCTAAGCGGACTACAGATAGCCCTTTTCAAGACCTGGGTAAGTAAAACACCTAGATTCTCGTCGAGAACCCCCATCAACCCCTTTTGAGGAATTGGATATTCCCCCGCAAATAGCATCCCCCCCCCCGGAACAACAAATATTCTCCATTATGCAATACTACTAGTTTGGGGCTACCTATTATCAGGGGTGTCACATTGTTATGAGGACGAGGAAATGTTTAAATCCCCTAAACTAACATGCCACTTCTAGGTCAGGCGAGAACTGCTTGGCCTCAAAGGACGGAACTTACAACTTCACACGTCACTTAGACGCAAGAGCCTTGCAGTATGGTTTGGGTCAGGGTTGAGGATTTAGGGTTAGGGTCGATTGGGAGGTGGAAGACTGAGGAAGAGCACAGCCTGTCCGTCTTGAGGGCTTAGAGTATTAGAGCTCATCATATTTTAAGATAGGACTGTTGCGGGCCCACGCCAAACGGTATTTTCTATATAAAATATGGTAAAGACTGGTAGATTATTGCACAAAACTCTTGCAGAAACTGGGCTGAAAACTAGTAAGGAAAAACTGGAAAGGTTCTATAACACGGGCTATATTCCAGAACGGAAGAGTGCTTGTCTAGACCGGCCTCACATAAAAATCCAGTCCCGTAGTCCTGGAGGCCGCAAAAAATTGAAAATTGCCAAAAAAACAAAAAGAAACCAAAAGACCAAAGAAACCAAAAAGCACAAAGAAAATCAAAAACACAAAAAACATGTGCCATATTTCTCCAGCCCCATGCAAATCGCACGTGGTGGTGTTTTTTTTGCTTTTGCTTGTTTTGGTCATTTTCATTTGTCTGCAGCCACAGGACGACGGGACTGGATTTTTTGTTGTTGTTTTTTTTTTGGTCATCTTCGCTTTTAGTTTTACATGTTTTCCCGTGTTCACTTGCTACAGGCCTAAACCTCGTCTTGTTTTGAATTCGGTGTTTAGTTTTTACGCGTTGTTCCATTTACGCTTACTACAGACCTAGACCCCGTCTTTTTTGATGTTATTTTGAATCGCTCCTTTAATTCGAGAAAGGCCCATGTTCTAGCGCATGTTTGTCAAACTCGTCGATGTTTTGCGATAGGGCCGCTCTGATATATAAACATTTTGCAAAGCAGAGAAGAGAAATCTCTCTTCTGAACACAGGCTTGGTTCTACACAGGGCCTTATGCGTAGTGTGCTGATAAAACAGGATTTTTTTAGCAATGCAAAAAAGTGCGTCTTAACTCAAAGCACGGAACCTTGTCCGCACAGGGATTAAACTCCAGCTCCCGTTGGTTCTACTGAATTTCGATGGGATCAAACAGAAACACCTGCTAGGAACTGGATCTTCCACCTCTCTCAAGTCAGTTCTATTATTTCCCGTATATCTTTATTGTAGAGAAGAGAGACTTCTATTCCGTTCGTGAGAAAAGAGGTTTGGTTCTACTGGCGGCCTGATTAAGGGGGGGTGTTGGTTGTTTGGGCTTGAAAAATTGATGTTTTTTTGAATTTATCTACGCGAATCCAATTAGTACAATAAGAGATTGGAAAAGAAAACTAAGAAAATTAAAAGGTTACATTTTATAGAACCAAGTATTCCCAGGGAATCTCATTTGCATATGGGGGAAAGAGTTTTACATTTGGTATGCTCCTTCTCCATAGTCTCATTATGCAATGAGTTTAAAGGTCAGTCTTTCGTGCCAGCGTCTGAACTATCTCATTACTTGTATTGTTTCCTGCACCACAGTATTTCTATTTTAAGGATGAAATCCCAAATCCTTGGCCCTGCATTTCCTTGTTCAAAACTCTCATTGAATTGGATAGGAATTTGAAGGATGTTTTTCATATTATCTTACAAAAGGCTCTTCACACAAGCCTTCACTACATTGACGTTGATAGATAGATACTTTATATGTTCGCTTCAAATTTCTAAGGATCTCTCAAATCCTGTTGTCTTGTTCACCACAGAGTCTAAAACTTCGCTTTTTTTGTGCCAGAATTGAAACCATCTCACTGTTGCCAGTATTTCCTTTTTTCTCAATATGAAAACTACTTTTAATATTCCAAGGGTCTTTGAGATATACTACAAGCGCTTTAAGTAAGCAGGAGGAAGTCTCAAAACCCTCGGCCGTGTATTTTCCTTATTGAAAACGATGATTACATTTGGTTACGAAAATGCACGATAATTCTGCGATTCTCTTACAAAAACCCCTTCACAAAAGCACTCCCTACATTGACTTTGAAGCACGAATTCTAAACAGAAATTCTTAAATCCTGGGCTCCTGTTTGTTTTATTCTTCATGTATCAACCCCATGTTAAATTTACAAGTATTTCAAGTTTAAAGAAGAATTCTCCAGTCTGGGCTTCTTCTTTTCCCTGCACAATTCCTGAGTAAATGTGACGCAGATTTCAGCAGGAACTCGCAACTATTCGGAACATCGCATATATTGGAGACCATATTTATATGGACGGTTGTCAAAATTTATGGTCCCTTTTTGGGTACCCTAAATATTAGGTGCCGTATTATAATAGGGATCCAAAAAGGAACCATAATTTTGGACAACCACCCATATAAGAAGCCCAATAGTTGAGAAGTCAGATATAGATTTAACGTATATCGTAAGGAGTTCATACATAGAAAAATGAGGAGAACAGAAGCCTAAGATCTGAGAATTCCTGTTTACATGTGTGACACACGTTGCAATGATATGAGACGTGTACAATAAGATATGCTTTCCTTAAGAATGTGCACAGCCATGGTAGGCTTGCTCTTTGGCATCAGTCGTGCCAACATGTCAAAAAGCGTGGGCCCACGACGGTCCCATCTCTATATTTTAGGGATCAGGGTTTAGGGTTCAGAAATAGCACCTCTCTGAATTCTGAAGGTCAGTTTCAGGAAGCCTGAGCAGAGCAGCTTACATTCAAATGGGGACTTCTGAAATTCTTCGAACCTAAGGAATCTTGAGGTGGCTTAGGTGTTCCACACACACTTAGCCTCACATCGCCGACATATGAACTATGGTGAAGAGTCCTTAAAGGAGGATATTACATAGGATAAGGGATTATTATGGGGCTTATTTGGGAGGATAACCGGAGTTTATACGTGCTATTCTGCTATTCTCCCGAGGCTTCCGTAAAGCACATGCGAGGATACCCAAATGGTAAATCCTCACCTGCACACGTCCTCTATGAGTTATTAAGGGGGATACTAGGAGTTTTGACTGTAGCTCATACCCTCAGGCTATGCCGCTGCGATTTCAACAACCAGTCTTGGTGGCGAGGCTCACCAGAATCGTCGACATGAATTCCAAGAAGGGTTTAGGGCTTACGGTAAAAGGTAAAGGGTTTAGGGCTTAGGGTTCAGGGCCTAGGGTTTGGGGCTTAATTAGGGTTTAGAGTTACCCCCCTCGCCCTGATGTTATAGCCCCCGACCCCCTAATGTGAAATTTTAATGTGAAATTTCCCCTTTGGTTGTATAAATGGTTTAGTTCAGGGTTTGGGGGTTAGATTGGTACGGTGTTGATAGAGCCGATCGCGCCAGACTGTATGTGCCTGAACATTCGAAACCTTCGGGGGTTCAACCAGATGAGTACACATAACTACAAAGTCTACAGAGTTGCAGAACCACTTCTGGCAGCTGTACCTTTTTCCGTTGTTGTGGGCCCCCAAGTCCTCTTCCGCTCACCAACACGAAGAAGGCCGGAATTGAGATCGCGGGCTCTCGAATCGTGATCATCCAGCCTGATGATGAATACTGGGCAGGCAGGACCAACTCCAAGGCTCTATGGTTTAGGGTTTAGGGGTTTAGGGGTTTAAAGGTTTAGGGGTTAGGGTTTAGGGTTTAGGGTTAGGGTCTGGCGAATTTAGGTTGGGCACTGCCCCCACCCAGTAGCAGTCTGTATTAGGGGTCCTACGAAGGGCTATATATATATAACCATATTAAAAGTATTATCCAACTGTTACTGAGTGGGGGCAGTATCCAAGCTATATTGTATGGGCTTACTTATTGTTAGTAGGGAACAAGGAAAATATGTTCCCGATATAATGTATTTCGCTATATTCCCTACTTAGCACCAGTAAGTTCAGGACCTCGGAGGTTTCAGAGTCTGAGACTTTGTTCGGGGCAGGGTCTGCAATTGACAAAGAATTCAAGCCCTGCTTGCATCCACTCACTGGGGGTTAGTAGGGAATAAGAAAATACATTACATTGGGGTTATATGGGGGTTGGCGGGTAATATTCCCCTCTTCCCTACTGAAAATCCATGGGTTGCCAGATGTTGCAGGTATCTTCCGCTGAGGTTTGGGGTTTAGGGTTGAAAGTTTAGGGCTTAAGGTAGAGTTCAAGGTTTAGGGTTTAGGCTTCAACGTTTAGGCTTCAAGGTTTAGGGTTGAAGGTTTAGGCTTCAAGGTTTAGGGTTTAGGCTTCAAGGTTTAGGGTTTAGAGCTGCGCCAACTGACGGGGGTGTGATGCGGAGGCTTTCATGCCGCAGCTACATATGAGCTACTGTCAATATCGGGGGGTTTCCGAAAATCAGGGGTTAAGGCTTCAGGGGTACCTTCTCATAATACCCTAAACCCTTAACCCTAAGCATTGTAGTATTTGGGGGGGTCTATATTGGGATCCCCCTATTTAGGGAAACTATTCTATGAGGGGAGCCTGAACCGTGGTCGTAGAAATTCTACCTTTTGGTCTTGTAAGTCCCAAATATAGTCGTTAGGGTTTAGGGTTTAGGGTGTAGTGAATATTGACTGTAGCTCACATGGTTTCCCAGATTGAGGTCCCTCTTCCCAGAACAGTGGCAACCATGTCCTCGGAACCACATAATTGAAGGGATCCCGATGTTCTGAGATAGAATCCTCCCTAAACTCCTATTTGCTTAGGACTTATCTCTAATGCTGAGGACAGTATAACCCTAAGTCATTCTTAGCCATAATCTTCATCATAGTTCTGGGGCGGTTACTGTAAAGGGGGACCTATGATTTTTCAAAAGCCTGAAGGTAGCTGCACCTACAACATCCCACGCAAGTAAAGGCATCCCGGCGTTCGGAGAATCCTCATGACCCCTAAAAGGGATACTAGGGTTTAGGGTCTGGGATTTACGGTTAGGGTTTAAGGATTAGGGCTTTCAGGTAGCTGCACCTACAACATTTCCTTCGAGACAGCCAGCATTCTTCCGGATACCACCGGCACCCCCAAGGAGACCGCTTGGGCTTTCAAAAAAACACAGCAGGGGCCCTAAACCCTAAACTCTGGGGGTTTAGGGTTTAGGGTTTGGGGGGGGCCCTAAAACCCTAAACCCCTGGGGGCCCTAAACCCTGAACGCTAAACCCTAACTCTAGGGGAGGTCCTTGCCTAAGCAACTCCCAAAGTTCTGGGCATCCCCTCAGCCCCAAATCTCGCATTTTGCGCCCAAAATTCTCATTTGGTGCCTCATCCCAAAACCCCAAACCATGTGAACCATAGTCTAAACTCCTTAAAGGGGATTATATAGGTTATATAGGGGTTTATATAGGGAACTATTATAGGGATATTAAGGAGGATACTGGGAGTTTGGATTATGGTTCATGTGAGGCTGCCATCTCCCTGCAAATTAGCTCATGCCTTGAAAGGCTCCAGGTCGCCCCAGAGTTTCCCTCTCTTCTGTCCCAGCTTTGCCGTATGGTAGATACGAAAATCTTGCATGACCCTAAGTATTATTATACCTGCTTGGGTATGCCCTAAACCCTAAACCCTATAGGCTTTAGTATCAGGACTTCCCAATGTTGTCAGTCTCAATCTCCTTCTTATTTTGAGCAACATCCTAAACCCTAAACCCTAAACCCTAAACCCTAACCCCAAAATAGGCGTTTACCGCCCTAAGAGTTCAGGGTCCAAAAGTTAGAGGGTCCAAGGGTTTGTGCTCTGTGGGTTCAGGGCCTTGGGGTTTGAGCTCAAAACCTTTTGGGCCGGATTGGTTTAAGGATTTGGGCTCTAAGGGTTTAGGGTACTGTTTCAGGTACTTGCGCGCTGCCGGCAAACTATACTCATCAAATTGGTCCGTGTCCGAACAAGTGATGACCGGCATGGGTCTGTCGCGCCCCCACAACTGCACAAAAACACTTTGCAACAGCTGATCCCTCTCGGCCACGATCTTAGCCAACTTCCTTTCACAGGGATACAAGAACTGTAGGGGAAATATTCTAAGTTCGACCAAAATTTAATAAGTAGATTTCAGAAATGCCTCGTCCTCCCATGTCCTGGCCACAGCACTTGCTTCAAAGGCGCTGCCAACCAGAAGCATCTATTCGCATCACACGCCACAACACGAACTTCAGGCGCTGTACCCAGAGGTGGCCAAAAACCAACAGAGGGTCGAGAGGTGTCCATGGTTCCTACCAGCACCTACTGAAATGCATTATGGAAGGAAGCAATCAATACCTACGGATAGGCGAACATGTGTCTGGCAGTGCCCATGCCCAGTACCTGTTGCTTAAAAGTTTGCTTGAAACATACGATGGAAGGATCTACAGTAGAATGTATAGCTAACGATATTGCAGCGAAGATTGCGCTCCTTGGAGCCTTGCATGGGCCCCATGCCTGGACATCAAGCTCATGTGATTGCATCACCGCTGCACCTGAAGCTTGTGGGATGGCAAACCCCATCCCTTCCCACACCCCCTCCCAAGCATGCCCTGGATTAAAGTCTAGGGGCGAGGGTCCGAGCCTACAAAATCTGGCTTTCTGGAACCCAAACCCTAAATCCTAAACCATATGATCTGACCTTCATGTGCCTCTGTGATCTGGGCGCCGCGCCTTGATCCGCAAAATTAGCTCTTAAGCCGAAACCATACCAGCTGTAGTCTAAACTCCTTAGAGGGGGTTATACAGGGGATTACTATAGGGGTTATAAGATATATTTAGGGGGATACTAGGAGTTTAGACTATAGCTCATATTGGCCCAAAAATGCCTAGGGTCTTGTGCAGGGCACAGGATTCTGGGCTCTGGGAGGGAGACCCTGAACCCGAAACCCCTAAACCCCTAAACCCGAAACCCTAAACACAGGAGCTGGTGGCCTTCTGGTACAACTTCACGTACATCGAGATCCCGCCAGAGCTGACCATCATCATCCGCAACGACGCCCGGTACTGGCCATTTAGTTAGCTGGGAAACAGCATTCCTGCTTTCTGTAAGAGAGCCTACACAGCAAGAGCCTCCATAGCTCCTGATCCCACAATCCTCAACCCCGCCATGCGTGCTGCCTAAGGATTCAGCCACGACCGAAACGTCAGTGCAGCAACTCGCAGCATCAATTTGGCAGTTTCTCAAAAACAGCATTTCATCGGCATCCCAATGATCCCGGCGTATTCGCGGCACATCCCTAGCGTCCCGAAGGGGCCCCCAATTTGGGAAGACCCCAGTTGAGTAGTATTTTATTTGGGGATATTATAGTACCCAATATAGAGTAAGATTATGTCCTTCTTTTGGGGTGTAGTATTTGAAATACGGAACATAATCTTACTGGGTGTCACGACCAAACAAAAACGTTACTCAGTTGGGCAACAACCTAGTGGGCCATAAAGTATGCGCTGCGTATCCCTTCACATGGCGGGCTTCTGGAAAAAGATGATCCTTGAAACGCTAGCCACGTAGGGAAAATGTAAGGGTGACTATGAAGGCCTTGATCTTGGGGACGGGGGATATTTGTGACAATCTCTTTGCCCAAGAAATGTAGGTTTGGGGTTGAGCCCACACCCTAAGCTGAGGCTAATTCTCTTCCTTCTGAGCTTTGCACTTGAGGCTAATTTTCGTCCTTCTGAGCTTAGCTGAGGGTCTGTGCGGGTAGCCCTCAAGTTTGAGGGGGTCTGTAGAACTCTACTAGACATGAGAGAGTAACGGATTTTGGGTCGGGAAACTCAGCTCACCAGAGGATGGATAGTTTCAGGTTAAGATTTCGAGGGATTGCAGAAGGTCGGTTCCCGATGTTTCGGAGGGTACCGTGCCCCCCTGCATATGGTACGTAGACATCCAGAACTTGCCACAAAGAACCAAAATTTCCAAAACCCTGCACATACTTAGAGGTTCATGGCAATTCTGACTCAAGTACACCTTTTGGTTACGCCTTAGGTATATCAGTATTAGGGAGACTTCGCGGGCGTACAGTGATAGTTGGGCTAGAATTACCCTGAACCTCCAGAAGATGCGCAACACGTGGTCGTACGCCCGGCAAGGCTTCATCTGTACGTCCCGCAATCCAAAGCCGTGTAAGCCCTGTTCGTTCTGCACAGCAGGTTATGTCGGAGAACGGGCCACGTTTTTCCCACCCAACCAGGATCAAGTATTGAGCTGTAACGTAGATACATGGAGAATTGGGTGGAATCCACACAGTGCATGTCATTATACTTGGTCCCTTTGCAATACACGTCTCTATAGAAGGGCTTCGCATTGGGGACCAGTGATGTAGGCAAAGTCCCACCTGCACAGGTACCAGATCCTGTGGGACAAGAGGACAACTTTCGGGTGTGGCCTTGTGTCTTTCAGGGTTTAGATGTTCAAGGGTTCAGAGGTTCAGGGGTTTAGGGGTTCAGGAGTTTAGTGTTCAGGGTTCAGGGGTATGGAGTCCCCATAAAGACAGTTTCAACAAGGACTTCTAGCAAAGGCTGCTTGGCATCATGTGCCGTGGCCAAGGTAGGAAAGAATGTTTCCATGCTTGGGAAAAGGGCTCCGGATTTACCCTAAGTCCTAAACACTAAATCCCAAATCCTACACCCTAAATCCTAAACCCTAGACCCAAAATCCTGAAGAGACGCAAGCTGCAGAGTCCTGCAAAACTGGGGTGTATAAACTGCCGACTCTAGGGGTTCAGGGGCTTAGCGGGTTTAGGGTGTAGGGTTTAGGTGGTTCGGAGGTGGGAAGGCGCTTGGAATACAATCGCCCGGCTCTTATGCTGCGCATGTAATTTCACCTTGCGCGTTGGTTTCATAATGTACCTACCTGGCATACTCCAAATTCCAAGCACTGTCGACAAGACTTTACTCAAGTCCCTGGTCTGTCATTCAATATAATCTGTTAATACCCCCCGAAAGAGCGGTACTTCATTTGGGGGTACTTTTTTGTCTCCAATATAGAGTGCGATCCTCCGTTTGGGTATACTTCTTACTGGGTCCAACCACCAAGAAAAGTCTACTCATATGTTCGCTGCATAGTCTCAATGCATGTTGCCAAAACTCAGCCATCGTGAAACCGGCTGAACCCAAACCTAATAAACCCCTCAACCTAGACCCTCGCCAAAAACCAAAACGCGGCAGTGTACCGAATGACCTTGGCACATCTCCTTACAAAGCTCCATGTTTACTTTCAATCGTTTGCATTCCGCACATAATGGCAGTTTCCCTAAATAGGGGGACCCCAATATAGACCCCAAAATACTATGATCCTTATGATTGGGACACTAAAAAGGACCCCTAATTTTGTGAAAACCCCCAATCTCTGCTTTAAGGAATTATTCCGGCAGGCTTAACAAATCACAACCTTAGACATCCAGCGCGTGCCCCAAGCCCCACACCCAGAACACCCAAACCTTTCATAACAAAACCCTGAAACCTAAACCCTACACCCTAAAACCCAGAAAGCAAAAACATCTCTGTAAGGTATATTTTACTGGGTCTAGCATATTGGGTGCTATCCCAAGCTCAAAGACCTTCTGCAAATACGTGAATCTGAGCCCCTACATCTTAACTTGGGACATGGCTTGGACCTCAGACCCCTAACCATGTGGGATTCCCTTACACTCCTATTATAGGTACCTAAGGGTTAACCCTTAGTAGGAGTCCTAAGTGCCACGTAGCTTCTACCTTCATAAATATCCCTAGACCCTAAACCCTAGACCTTAAAAAATAACTAAACTTGACCCTAAACCCTAAACCCTAAACCTTGTAATAAAAAAGCCAACCTTGACGGGTTGTGTCCTAGGACTCAGATGAACTGCACGGCATCGCCGAAGGATGCAGCAACCTGCGCTTCCAAAGCTGAGCCGCCAGGCATAGTGTCTAGAGTTTAGGGTTTAAGGCTTAGGGTCTAGGGTCTAAAGTTTAGGGTTAGGGTCTAGGTTTCAGGGTTTGGGGTTTAGGGCTTAAATACTCAGGTTTTACCAGGGGTTTAGCGTTTCAGGTCGGGTTGGGTTTAGGGTTGGGGTGGTAAGGAACTCAGTTTAAGTTACCATATTGAGGAAACCCTATGAATTACCATATATATACCCATTATGGTAACTTAATCTAAGTTCCTGAACAGTAACCCAGTTGGTTTTAGGGCTGGGATGTCAAGGTCCAAGGGCTGGGAGTTTCGAGGTTTCGGGCCTTTTGCATCCTGAACCTTAGACCCTTAAACCCTAAACCCCTAAACCCCTAAAACCCCTAAACCCTTAACCCCTAAACCCTAAAACCCCCCAAACCCTAAAAACCCTAAACCCCCTAAACCCTAAACCCCAACCCTAAACCACGGGGCCTTGGGCTCGGGGATGATGTTTCAGGGTGTGCGTGGGTTGCGTGCTCAGGGTGAAGGCTTGGGTTTAGGGCCTAAGGTTTGCCGCTTGAGGCTTCCCCTAAACCCTTAAAAACCCCAAACCCTAAACCCTAAAATCATAAACCTTTCGGGTTTAGGGATGAGCCTTCCTGTGGACGATGGCCCGTTGAATTTTGTTTTTCTTTGCTGTTGCAATTAGGACGCCTGTCACATTTGCAAGCAGGCCGCGAAGGTGTACTTGCAAATTCAGGCCATGCGGTTTAGGAGAGGGACCCCTTTGAATCCTTCTTTTAGGGGTGTAGGGTTTACCCTAAACCCTAACCTGAACCCTTAACCTAAACCCTAAACAATCACCATGGAGTCCCCGCATTATGAATGTTTCCTGGCCTGATGACCCCCCATCGTGAACATGGCCAGTCCTCCAAACCCTGGTCGGGTGCAGCGGAAACCTAAATCTGGGAAGCTTTTATATGAGCTATAGTCTAAACTCCTTAAAGGGGGGTTGTATTATATAGGGGACTACTATAGGGGTTATCAAGGAGGCTACTAGGAGTTTAGACTAAAGCTCATATGAATCCCTTCATTGCTAAAATGAACACCCCCCCCCCTTGTATTCCCCAGCGCTGCCGTTTCAACCGTTAGGGAGGCTGGACAGGAGCTACTGTCAATATTTGCCTTATTAAAGGGCCCTTGAGCATAGGGGTCCCTCTTGTAGTTTAGTATAATCCCAAATACAGTCTTGAACAAGTAGGAGATATTGATTATAGCTCACATCAACAAACGAATTCAGGGACAGAATGCAGAGGTGTTCAATCTAATCGGGCAGTCATCTAGAAGAGCCGCCGCCGAAAGGTACAAGATTCCGAAAGTCATGCTGCTTAGCCAAGAGCATCAAGCACATAGCCAGTTGGGAGTTCAAAACATTGAGGGTCCTCCGTATACACTTCTTGTGCGATAGTACTATCCATCCGAAAATGGTCTAATACCTGGGACTTCCAAAAAGGGGACCCGAATGTCTAGAGACCTCCATGTCTTCATAAAACTTGACTGGGTTTTGGGCTTAGGGTTTCAAAGCTCATTTACGTTACTATATTGGGGAAACCCAGTTGATTACTACAGTAGATACTAAAAATCCTGCATGACCCTAAGTACATTATATATTGGGAATAATGGGACTATTGTATATTCAGGTCATGCACAACAGTATGTATACCCATTGTGGTAAGTTGATTTAAGTTCCTTAACAGCAACCCAGAAGTTTGACAGATAGATGCCTGAAACCAAGGGACGCATCCTCGTCACCAACAAGCGATCTCAGATGTCGCACGGCTGCTTTCATAACCACCTTCCCTGATAATGAACAGAGAACAGTAAAAGGGATAATCGTAAGGACAAAAATCTCTAAACCCCCCTCTTGAGTATTCCTAGATCTTAGAAACTGAATATTCCCTGTATAGTACCGTCGCAAAACATGCAGAGTTGTCATTCTTAGGAAGGCGAGTTTTAATGTGGGACTGCACCCGTCATTTACCGACATATACTGCCCTTGAGGACTTCAAAAGCTTCCGGAAGAGAAACTGAATACCGTAGTGCAGCAGTGTCCTGTTTTGAGATCATGGCCTGTGAGCGGACGCAATGGAAGCTATCATATGGTTGTTGTTGCAAATTAGGGGACCCCTCCTCTATCCGCCAAACAGTATTATCCTCAGTATAGGGACCCCCGGAATGGGGAAACCTTATATATCCCTTCAACCCCTTAGGTACCCCAGTAGTACCCTTTTTCCCTTTTTATTTTGGGGTTTGTCTATTAAGACAGAACATGAGGAAAGAGGGTACCCATATTATTCAGGGGTTACTGGGGAACCTAGACCCTGATATCCCCCCAAGCGTATGATGGTTTCACGTTTGCAATGAAATCTTGACGGCTGCCCTGCGGTGGTCTGATGGAATATTTTTTAGGTGGACCCCCCACCCAGTAATAAGAATTGAAGGGATAGCAACAAGGATGATATTAAGGGTCCTCTTATAATCCTATTTTACCACGATTACAGGGGGGGGTCCTCTTCAAATTGTTTGTTTAGAGTCTAGGGCCTCCCCCTGTGATTGAGTTATCTGAAGGTTAGCCCAGGCTAAGGGCAAACCTTGGAGGCTAGCACGGGAGGGGGAGGGGTAGCAGGAGAACGCGCAAAATGGAAGGGCATGTTTAATTGCAACGGGGTCTGGGGAAGTATATGATTCTTCTGTTAGCATAAGGATTTTGAGCAAAGTTGATAATCATCTTGCCTTCTACATGCTGCATGCAGTGTGTGGTTCTTCCAGATTCTTACAAGGAAGGATTCATTTACAGCTACTCGCATGTTGTAACAAGAGCAAAACAGATGGATTGAACCATCTGCTTGAAAAACCTCAGGCTTTCTTTGCTGCTGTTTGGGGTACCCTCCCCAAACTAATAGGAAATCCGAACAGGGGCCCTTTGCGTCCTTTGAAAGGTGCAATTCTGAGGTTTCCTGTTAACCTTGGTTAGAATAAGTCTTGTGGCTTTCTCCCCTTAAACCTTCCCCATCCAGTTGAATTGCAGGGCGGGGCGGCCCTGTGAACTTGTACAGCTCTACCGCCCAAGCCTTGTAGCCCTTGACTGGACTAGGGCAATTGGGTATGCATGCCCGTAGATCTACTTGCACGACCTCCTGCCGGTTCCCTTCCTTAAACCCTAAACCTTTCAATGATTCCCTGTTGTGGTGCCCAATGCGGCCGCTTCGGGGGAACCGCACATAGATTTTAAAGAAGCGGTGTTTTCGACAACCTAGGGACAGCCTGGGGCGGAGGGGAGGGCGAATCGACAAAACTGCTTGGGGTTTAGGCACTTTTATGATTTGTGAGTCCGACTCTGCTTCTGAGGTCTGTCACACAACTCCACCAATGACATGGTCCAGGCTAGATGGGTTTGTATCAGTCTGTACTCCCAAGGAACTATGGCACTTAGGGTGCTGTAAGATTCCCTCCGTCAATGGTAATGTAGAGCCCCAAATTCAGACCCATATTCTCATCCCGGATTCCTTCTGCAACCATGGTAAATGGTACCTCAACGGACCTCAAAATGCTATGGGTATAGTCCCCCTCAGGTAGATAGAATATGGGATATATGGGGATCTTATTCTACTATACCCAGAGCAATATTCGATATACTTAAGGGGGACTATAATACTTGTTCAGGCCCCTGCATTATGTACATTCCTGAGCTTTGCGTGCCCTTTGCTTCTCCCGAGCAGTAGGAAGGTTTTCACGAGCCAGTCGCTGCCTAATCCCAATAGAAACCCTAAACCATGAACCCTATACAACCCCATGATAGTAGTCTCCGTTTTCTTTTCCATTATCCCCAAAACCCCCAAAAACCCCAAAATTTACTAAAAGGAATTCGGGTGGCTTGCTTTAACTGATTCCCAAGCAGCTCTGTAGAAGACCTAGGGGATACATTCTGGATTATATTGGGGCTATGTTGGGGTTATATAGGGTTTTAATGAGGGTTATATAGGGATAATGGAAAAGAAAATGGAAACGACTATGATGAGATTATATCGGGTTTAGGATTTAGGATTCACCCGTGGTTTTCCAAAGCTTAGGGTGCCATTTGGGGGGACCTAGCGTCAGACGACTGAAAGATTGAAGAATGAACTCCCAAGACATAATCCCATTACAGTACTACACGTACGAAACTAGAGGAGTATCTGTAGTTTCTAGTTTCCGGATCCTTTCGGGGGTCTGGGCAGCGGGAATACAAGACCCTAAACCCTAAACCCCTAAACCCTAAACCATCCAGTGTAAACTTTGCCAAAACTACTATGGCAACACCCAAAGACCCTACAAGAAACAATGCTGGAATGAGGGCAGGATGAACGCGGATGAACGTAGAGGGTTTAGGGTATAGGGTGTAGGGTTTAGGGGTTTAGGGTTTAGGGTATAGGTTAGGTGGACCCCTCACCTGACTATTATGGATAATAAGGACTATATTAGGTCCTCTTATATTCCTACTATACCACTATTACAGGGTGGGGGGGGTCCTCCTAAGGTATAGGGTTTAGGGTTTAGGGTCGGTCCCTTGAGACTCATGTTTTGTGGTCTGAATCACAACACCGGAGTTCAGCCCGAATTCATTGGATAACAAACCTTCACATCGTGAGAACACTTCGAAATAGTGACCCAGAAAATGCATAAGCATAAGGATTCCCAAAGTAGGGGTGTCATCCCCCCATAGGAGTCGGAACTGTTAAACCATGAGCCCGCGCACAGGAGCTTGATGTAATGCTCAGCTTCACCATCGAAGGTCTTTATCCCGGCCGCTTGCTACGGTTAGCAAAGGTTTTATAATCCATATACAACCCTTTTATCATTCCCATATAACCCGTTTTTTTATCCCTAGATAGCCCTTAAAAAGATAACTACATAACCTTTTTGCTACAATGATGGCTTCTTTTCTTGGGATTGCCGAGTTGTGTGATGATTGTGCAAGGAAATATAAGGATGGTTCAGAGTGGGTTTAGGATTTACGGTTTAGGGTCAAAAACGTAGGATGGTACGTATAAAAAGGCAGGGTCCCGGCAAGTCCTAAACCCGAAATCAAAGACTTTAAACCATGAAACACTAAACTTTAAGCTTGTCTAGAACCATGTATACCGGCATATCCCCATGTGCTCCGAAAATCCGCTCAACCCTTGAAAAACTATGTGACTAGTATTTTATTTGGGGATGCTCGACGCCGAATTTCGCTGACCGACTGAAGTCTGTGAATAATACTATGGTACCCACTATAGAGTAAGATTATATCCTCCTTTTGGGGTATAGTATTTGATATCAGGAATATAATCTTACTAGGTTCAACCACCAAAAAAAACACTACTCAACTACCTTTCGCCAAGGCGTGGAATACTTCGTGGTGTGCGCTGGGTGGATCCCGGGGCAGTTCTGGGTCCCTACAGCCTGAGCCCTAAACCTTGGGGGCTTAGGAATGTGCAGTGTGAGGATTCAGGGTGCAGGGTTTAGGGTTTAGGGTCTAGGGGTTTTCCAGTGGGGGGATAGTTGGTATAAGGGGCATTGAAGCGCTATAATTAGGGGTGATTGGAAGTCAAATGAGAACATAAGGTTTATGTAAGGCTTCCGGAAGGGCCCCGTCTGTAAGTCTTATGTAAGAGTACCCTCCTGGCAGCTCCCAACCAAAAAATGTTCTCAACTGAGTCTACGTGCCCTGGCTTCTCCCAAACCTGTAGGGATGTGTGGTATTTTTCCCAAAATAGGGGGACCCAATATAGACCCCAAAATAAAAGAGTCCTTATAATAGGGAACCCCAAAATGTTACCCCTAATTTTGGGAAACCCTAAACCCTAAACCCTAAGCCCTAAACCCTAAACCCTAAACGTAAGGTTTGGGGTTTTAAGGTGCTTAAGGTTCGGAGCCCAGGGGTTTGACTCAGCTTGGGGGATCCCCCTAAGAAATCTTGGAGCAAAAGGGACTGTAGGGATGATGGGGGTCCGGGGTTTAGGGTTTAGGGTTTAGGGTTTAGGGGTTTAGGGTTTAGGGGTTTAGGGGTTTAGGGTTTAGGGTTTAGGGGTTCCCTTATAAGATTCTAGTGGTGTGGCTGTCAGAAGCCATCACAGGGGCCACATGGGATTACCTGGTTTAGGATTTATGTTGGATCTATCAGGGTTGTTGGGATAGCTGTAGGTCGGAGTTCAAGAGTTCACGACTGCAGCCTACTTGGAGGGTCAGGGGGACTTAGTAAGTAGGTTAGTAATGGGGATATTTAGGGTTACTATATGGGTTATAGGGGTTGTTAACCTACTTACTAAGTCCCCCTGGCCCTCCCAGTAGAGGTTGCATTTTGAAGGAATACTGTACGAAGCCTCCAGTCATGAAGCTTGTGGATAGCGGTTTCGGGTGTAGGGTTAGGTCAATCCCCCCTATA
>CAJNIZ010007769.1:0-15628 GCA_905231905.1 Symbiodinium pilosum
CTAAACCCTAAGCCCTTAACCCTTAACCCCGCTTGGGGATGCGTAACAAGAGTGCGTACAATGACCACACGGGAAATATGAGCTATAGTCTAAACTCCTTAAAGGGGGTTATATAGGGGATCATATAAAGGATTACTATAGGGGGTTATTAAGGGGGATACTAGGAGTTTAGATTATGGCTCATATGTCGGGCTCATGGTTGGACGGTTTACGCATGGTGAAGGTCTAGCGTTGGTCAAAGTAGAGGGCCATGCTCTATCTACTTAAGGGGGACGATATGCACAAATCAACAGAACAAGGATCCAGATTTTGAAGCTCCACCCCCGGTAAAACGAAGTGCCTAAACACCCAGAACCCTAACCCTAAACCCTGAACGGTTGCTGGGAGGCGTCGACTTGAAAAACGGCGCCTGCGTGAACCCCTGCCCCGCAGGCTCCAGTCACAGATTGGGGTTGTATAGGGGTTATATAGGGATAATGGAAAAGAACATGGAAACCACTATAGTATAATAGGGTATATATGTGGGTTATATTGCGGTTATATAGGGACAATGGCTCAGGTGCAGGTGAGGAGATTCAGGCTTTTCCGTTTGCGGGTTCAGGAGCATATCTTGGTAAGAACGGCTTACTGTGTACTGTACTGTTCTCGTAATCACAAAGCAATAACACTTCATTATACGTAGATATCATTACATTATTCATATATGCATATATGTATATATATATGTGTATATTGCTAGAATGTGACAACCGCGAAGCAGTCTTTCGACATAGTATTTGACTAGACTAGCCTTTTCAAGCGGTTTAGGCCCTAAACCCTTAAACCCTAAACCCTAAACCGCTTGTGGTTTAGAGTTATACAAGGCATGAAGCAGCCTTGCGGGCAGTGCATAGAGGGGAGTTGAAGAGTCTTCTGGGTAACCCCAACCCCAAGAGAACGACTGGCTAGGAGGACCCACCACCCTGTAACAGTGGTATAATAGGAATATAGGAGGATCCTAATATCATCCTTATTATCCCTTATAGTTGTTATTACTGGGTGGGGGGTCCACCTAAGATAGTGGTGTGGTCCTTGTTCTCAGGTTTGCAGGGAATTTATTGACATCAACGGTCCCCTTTTGGTACCTTTTTCGAGGAGTCTGCATGGTCGCGAAAAAATATATTGAGGTGTATAAGATAAGGGGTGCCCCCCTTCCATGGCAACCCCGGCTAACCCTGGTTGGGAGGGACTGAGTAGGCATGGGCTTGGGAAAGATTATCAGAATTTGTCCCTTCTATAGCCCTCTTTGAAGGAGCACTTCTTAGTGGATCTGTCTTGTTTGGATTCACCCGGGAATTTGCAAGGAGAATTGGAGGTTCGACTGGCTTAGAGTTTGACAGGTTTTGTATTTGCCAGGCAACATTGGATTTGTGGGCTTTGCGTTTGTATAGGAAGGGTATGTGTGCTCACTTGCGAAGTAAATTCTTACCTCAGGGCTCCAAATAGCTTAAAGTAAGTTTTATAGACTTTGGGACCCAATGCAGGTATTATGTACGGACTTAGAGAACTCTGCTTAGCACCAACCCTAAAGACTAAACCCGATTTAGGTATCCTTTTCAGACTTAAAGCCCTATGGTTAGGGCATCAGACGCTTACAGGTGCTTTACCTGAAGTTTTGCTGTTAGGACTCGCCAAATCCTCAACGCTAAACTTTTTAACCCTAAACCCCCAACCCTCAAGACCTAACCTTAGATCTAGGGGTTAAAACAAAATCCGGTGCCGGCACCGGTGCATTTGAGCGTCTCTTTGAAGGGCTGGACGGGGTCATATAGGGGATTATATAGGGTTTTGAATTTAGGGTTTTGGATTTCGGCTTTTGGGTTTTAGGTTTTGAGTCGAAACTCCTCAAAGGGAGTTATATGAAGGATTCTTTTGGGGATACCTGGAGTTTAGACTACAGCTCATATAGGGGCTGTATCGGAGCGTATCACGTAATGGTTCTCGCTTCAGGGCTTCGAGTTTGTAAAACTGTTGCGGTGCCACTTTCGGGAGCTTCACTTTCATGATGTCAGCCGAAACCCTAAACCCTAAACCCCTAAACCCTAAACCCTAAACCGGAAGCACCTTCCCTGCGACTAGCCAGCCGTGCGGGGAAATTCACAAGTGTTCAGCAGGATACAACTTGCATGGCAGCTGAGTGTAGTTGCACTGCTTCATCAACATCGTGTCTTTTGACATCTACCTACCATGGCTACTAGGCACGCACCACGGAACCTACAAATGCATCCCGTCAGGCGAGTACAAGGATGTAGATTCGGCCTCTTGCCTGCGCTGATGGATTTGGTTTAGAGACTTGTGGAAGTAGTGGGGGTTTAGGGGTTTAGGGGTTTTAGGGTTTAGGGTTATGTAGTTACTGTCCCCCTATAATGGAGAATCAAATGGAAAAGAAAATGGAAAATGAAATGGAAACTGGGTTTAGGGTTTAGGCTTGGTCCCAAAATGTCCCATGGTCCCTCGGGTGCCCATTTTCCCCTAAGCCTAAACCATGCAATTAGGGTGGAGGAAGCGGGGCATCAGAGCTCTTCATGAAGAAAAGAGGCATCTAAGCTACAATCAACGCGACATGCGTTGAATTTTAAGTCCTTCTCCCTGAAAGTAATCGTCCGTGAAGGGGTCTTACGCAAGCCGATAACTTCAATTACCATTTGTGGCAACTGTAACTTTTACTCTAAGGCGGAGTCATCTAGTTCTACTGGTTCTAACTGATAAGTAGTGCCTCTGTGGTACAGCTGGTGGCCTCCGCACTCTGGGTTCGGAATTTTCTCAACATAACTTACCATGTAGGATTTAGGGTTCAGCACCTACGGGTTCAAGTACCTAAGTACGGCGGGTAATGGAATCCTGCATGATCCTAGGTACCTTATACCCCTAAATATCCCCATGTAAGCTGTCTCTAAGTATTACCAGTATCAACAGCAGTACACAATGTTGCGGCCCCAAGTACTCATGTTGAAGCCCATCTGGGCCCAGCATTATAGTAATTACCGCAATCATAGTGCCAACTTAAATTAATAAGTTCCTTAATCGCAGCTCAGATTACTTGACTGTGCCGGGCAGGGCCAGACTACAGAAACCCCAAAAATCTCGACCAACGATCTGCTAAGGACAAGTGTGTGTCTTGCCCAGACAACTGCACCTCCTGCATGACCGCCGAGAAATGCACGGAGTGTGGGCGAATCGGGCTGCAGTGAAGCCCTGGCCCTAAACCCTAAACCCTAAATGGGATAGGTGCTCCTGGCTTGAGATTTCGAAGCCTCAGGTACTTAAAGGGGGTTATGTAAGGGGTTATTTAGGGGACTAGTAATATAGGAAAAATAGGGTTTATAGGGTTTGTAGGGCTTAGGGTTTATGGTTTAGGGTTTAGGAGCCCTTCTTTGCTGGACCCTGAGGTTGCAAAGGGTTTTTGTAATCTGCTTATAAAGGGTTAGTACAGTAGTTCTGATGGGCATATTAGGTGGATACAATAAGTTAGCCCTAAACCTTAAACCCTATAGTGGATACAACCACACGGTTTAGGGTTTAGGATTTAGGATTTAGGGTTTAGGGTTTAGGGTAGTGGATACAATAAGTTAGCCATCATGTAGAACAGTTAGAGGGACCATATTGGAAGTAGATGGGGACTTTCCGGTAGCTTCCCAAAGCCTACGGTACACCCTGCACTCCACAAGCTCCATCCTTACACCAAACTCTAAGGTTTACCTGGACCCCAAAAGTATGTAAAATAATGGCCTTTAGGGCTGTTATTATGGGTTTAGGGCTATTATTTTACATACTTTTGGGGTTTAGGTAGGTTTAGGGAAATCCCTAACCCTAAACTCCAAAAGCCTAATCCTTGACCCTAACTCCCCAACCCCTTTTCAGAAGACGCCCTATGCTCCCTACACCTTAATCTACACGCATGCTAATTCCCTGACATTTCATCCTAAATGGTTTGCCCTTTGCCCGTGCTGCTGTTAGCACGTGAGACCGAATCTATGTCTGCCAGCGAGGTCCGGCAAATCTAGCCGTTTTCGAATTTCTGGTTATACAGTATAGTCACCTGATATAGTTGTAACTGGCAATTCGCTGCAGTATACTCGGCAGCAAGGTATTGCACTTTTGATCCCATTCTAGGTCATCTCATGACTACGCCCCTAAACCCGTAAACCCTAAACCCTAAACCCTAAACACCTAAACCCGTAAAAAACCCTAAACCCTAAACACCTAAACCCCTAAACCCTAAACCCTAAACACCTAAACCCTAAACCCCAAGCCCCAAGAGCCTTAAAGCAATGAGGTCAGGCACTTATCTTGACAAAAGCCTCCTCCCAGCGAAGAGCCACTGCTGCAGAAAACTTATATATCTGGTTCTTAGTAGGTTTAGGGTTTAGGGTTTAGGGGTTTAGGGTTTAGGGGTTTAGGGTTTAGGGTTTAGGGGTTTAGGGTTTAGGGTTTAGGGTTTAGGGGGAAAAAGGTAATTGAATCCCTATAAATTCCCTATATGATATTCCCTTATGCCCTACGAATCCTGAACCCTACATTCCCGACAGCACCCAGTAAGAAAAGGTTTAGTGCTTCGAAGGACTTCAGACGTTAAGGATTTGCGGTTTACGTCGGGTGCCGGGTTTTCGGTTTATGGTTTAGGATTTGGAGTTTAGTTTTTCGAAGGGATACCTGCTTACGGCTTTTAGGGCATGCAAGGCCGTTGGGTTTAAACCGCTAAACCCTAAGACCAACCCGAAGCATTTAGGGCTTCGAAGGGCTCAGAGGCTGGGGATGTTGCGGATTTGGGGCTTGGTGCCTAGGATTTGCGGTGTTCGGGTGTACTCTACCAAACCCTGAGCCCTAAATGCTGTAGGGCTCCAGCCAGTTTAGCATAAAGCTGCGTCATTGTTGCATATGCATGGGTTTGCCCTACTACTCCTGTCAACACTAATTACGATGATTTAGGGATAAGAGTGATTAAAGCGCGTTGAGGTCGGCTTAGCGGGAACTTGAAGGTAGAACAGGGTGGGGTAAGGGAATCCACAATGGACGTAGCTGCGTTATTACTGCATACGCTTGCTATTTTTTGTCATTGAGATTTTTGAAGAGCCAGCAAGAAGTGTTATTTTCTGCTAACCCTAGACCCTAAACTCTAAACCATTCTTTAGGTTGAGAAGCCCAAGATATGACAAGGACATCCCTTACAGTCCCTTATCATTGACAATCCGTTTAGCAGGAATGCTTTCTAAAATTCCTTTAGGGTCTAGGGTTCAGGGTTTTGCTACCTAGCCCCTAAACCCTACCATAAGATCCCCCATTCTATTTCATGTTCCATGTTCCTTTTGCACTTGATTCTCCATTGTCCGGATACCATCTCCCCTAAACGCTAAACCCTAAAGATCTTGTGTATTCTCAAGCTCTGAACCTCAACTCTAGCCGCTACTTGAGCTATAGTCTGGACTCCTTAAAGGATTAAGGTTTAGGGTTTAGGGTTTATATAGGGGAGTAGCATAGAGGTTATGAGGGGGGATACTAGGAGTTTCGACTATGGCTCATTGAGCTCCAATTTTTCAAAGGTTCCAACCACGGGCCCCTACCTGCTTCTGTTGGTTCTGACTATGGGCCCTTCATTTTCGACTATGGGCCCGTTATTTTGTTTCGTAGGGAATCATAGTATCTATATTAAGTGTACAAGGACCCCAGGATTAAGGGCACAAACTAGGGGCCCATACTTCCTACCTTCGAAATGAGGAATCAGGTAAAGTTTAGAGGTTTGGGATATAGGGTTCAGGGTTTAGGATTTAGGGTTAGGGTTTCCAGATTTGTTTGGGGCCATCATGTGCTGCTGCTTCTGCCGGCACACCTTCAAAAGTTGTTATGATAGTACATCAGTCATAGGTAGAAGACGCGGCGGTGGCGGCAGCAGGAGTAGTAGTAGTAGTAGTAGTAGTAGGAGTAGGAGTAGGAGTAGGAGTAGGAGCAGGAGCAGCAGCAGCAGCAGCAGCTATGCTAAATGCTTCTCCTGACATGGAATCGCAGGTAGGTAGGCCACGGTCAGAAGGAAACGAGCCTTTCTAGTGCTCCCTCTCACTGACCATGCTTTGTTGGGACTCGGGCGCTGGATGCTGCTTTTGTCAGGAGCGTTTGCCTCCCTGATTGCCCCGATGGCTACTTCACAGACGGGAAAGAAAGCATCCGCGGCTGCATTCAATGGACAATTTAGGGCTGGGTGTGTGCAAAGCATGCTGTGACTTGACCGGTTTAGGGTTCAGGTTTTTGTCAGCTCATCTGCTGTAGCGCGGTCGTGTACAAGACGCAAATGGTTTCCGTAAGGTATAACGCCGTGGGCTTAGCGGGGAGCTTCTCAATGTTACCCATATGTGCTGCCTAATAAGGCCTTGCGAGCATTTTTTCTACTGTCTACGTCTTTGGGCCCGTGGGAAACGAAGTTTATCCTTCGGCTCATGCAAGCTTACGGTTCAAAGGAGGGTCATGGGAGACAACGTTTAGGGTTTAGGGTAGTATGGAGCATGTAGACTTGTACTGAATTTTTGTATCTGGTATTTTCCCCCAATTTTGGGACCCCGTATAGCAACCCCCATAGACTTCTTTAAACCTCTGAGCACTTTGGGATCTGTCCGTGGCTTGTCTGTCTGACTTTGATCTTAGCAGTCGTAAACCCCAAATATATATCATATTATAATATGGGAGATTCCATTTTCTTTGCCATAATCCCCTATGTAACCCCCCCACCCCACCCAATCCCTGTATCAAAGTTTAGTTTTGTTTGCATACAGATTTTTCAGAACTGGAATCCTCCAAGCCCTAAGCCCTAAACCAGACGACCTTTGGAGGTCCCTCAGGATGTCTAAAGTCCCCCAAAAGCGGTGCAACGTCCACTCTTACTACTGTATAACCCTTATAATGACGTAGTAGTTTCCATTTTCGTTTCCATTTTCCCAACCACAATATTCCCTATAAAGCCCTATTATAATGTAGTAGGTTCCATGTTCTTTTCAATTATCCCACTATATCCCCAATATTCCTCATAAAGCCCTATTATAATATAGTAGTTTCCATTTTCTTTTCCATTATCCCAATATAGCCCCAATGTGTGTTGGTACTACAACCACTAATATCATTACTTTTCCTACTATTATAATGAGGCCTTCTCAGGCACCCCTGTAGCCTGCCTAGAGTCAAAAGATGAGTGCTGTAAAGCCTGTCTTGATGTGACCTCCTCTGTAGGTTTAGGGCTTAGGCTTCAGGGCTTAGGGTTCGGGTTTAGGATTCAGGGCTTAGGGCTTAGGGTTTGGGGCTTAGGGCTAAGGGTTTAGGGTGTAGGGTTTGGTTACTTTTACAAGCCTACCCTAAACCTAAGAATGCCAGTGCAAAAACTCCGCTAGGCGGTATATGCAGCCCTTGCTCAACATCCTGCGCGCAGTGCACAGATGCCGAGCAATGCTTCCTCTGCAAGGCCCGCGCTACACTCTCAGGGCCCTAGCTCCGGGGTGAAGCTGTACAAACCTGGGGTTCAGGGATTAGGGTTTAGGGTTTAGGGTCTAGGGTTTTGGATTTAGGGTTCAGGGTTCAGGGTTTTGGATTTAGGGTTCAGGGTTTAGGGTTTTGGGTTTAGGTTTTAGGGATTGGCTTTTTAGGCCATTAAAGCCCTCTTGTGTTTGGGTTCCCTAAGCCCTAAACCGGGTGAAGGCCAACAAACCTGGGGTTCAGGGAGGGAAGCAACGGACAAGCTTAACACTCTAAACCGCGTAGGAAGACCACAGCCACGCGGTTAAGAGATAAGTTTCAAGGGCGAAGGGTTAAGGTTTAGGCTTCAGATTTCAGGGTTTAGGGTTTACACTAGGGTTTAGGTTGGGTACTGGCCCCCACTCAGTGACAGTTGGGTAATACATATAATATGGTTATATATAATCCTTAATAGGACCCCTAATATAGACTGTTACTGGGGGGTGGAGGGTGCAGTACCCAAGGTTTAGGGAAGTCAGAACCTCGATGCTTCACGCCTGCCTGATTGTTAACACATGCCTTCAGCCCTGAACCTCTACAGCCTACACCCCTAAATCCTAGACACTCCAATATAAAGTTGTTTTCTATGAAGTTTTCGTAAGTGTATACCCTTAAATCCTAAACCCTAAATCCTAAACCGAATTCAGGGTTTAGGCTTTTAGGGGTTTGTGGTTTAGGGGTTAAGGGTTTAGGGGTTTAGGGTGTAGGGGTTTAAGGTTTACAGGTTTGGGGTTTAGGGGTTTAGGGTTTAGGGGTTTAGGGTGTAGGGGTTTAGGGTGTAGGGGTTTAGAGGTTTAGGGGTGTAGAGGTTAAGGTGTTAGGGTTTGGGGTTTAGGGTGCTCACATACCCGTATCCCCGCGACCCTAAACTCTGAACTCTGTTCACGCCTATTGGCAGTCCAAGCCTAAGTCTTAAACACTTACGGTAAACCGTAAACCTGTTCACCCTTAAAGGCCCCCTAAACCTTTGGGCCCTGTTCACTCGCATTGCTCCCCCAAACTCTAAACCCTACATAATCCTGGTAGATCCCTATATAACCCCTTGGACGGGACCCTAGATATCCTTATATATACTCCCTTCACAACATCCCCATTTTGTTCCCTTGAAGCTGCCAGCTTCAAAACCCTAAGCCTTACGTATCCCTTTATTGAGACCCCTTTATATCCCTCTAAATGGGTCCTGACGAACCCTGTCTTTATCCCTATGGACCCCATTGAAACGCACCCTGAACCCGAAAGCTTGTGGCTTCAAGATGGGACCCAAAGGGTCCTAAGTACCCATATGGGGAATACTTACCCAAACCATAAGGGAAATTACCACTACAGAAACCATACTTTGTACCATATAGTTACTTTGGACCCTTTGGGAGAGACACTTGCGCCCAAAAGACCTAAACCCCCAAACCCATAAGCCGTAGAGCCCTAAACCCTTAAGCCTAAACCCTTTTAGGGTTTAGGGTTTAGGGTAGGGAAGCCCTAAACCCTAAAGCGCTAAACCCTACAGAGCCGGTTTATCCCTCTGGGTTCTCTTGAAGTTGCCGGCTTCAGGATGTGCGATACTTGTCTCCAGATACCACAAACGGCTTTGTCACCTGCGCTGCTGGTCATGATTTGGTACTCCCTACATAATCCCCATTACGGGCTCATATGAGCTACAGTCTAAACTCCTTAAAGGGGGTTATATAAGGGATTAAATAGGGGAGTATCATAGGGCTTATTAAGGGGGATATTAGGAGTTTGAACATGGCTCACATGAGCTATAGTCTAAACTCTTTCATGAGGTTATACAGGGGGGTTATATAGGGGAGAATTATACAGGTTTGGGGGGATATTAGGAGTTTAGACTATAGTTCACATACGAACTCAATGAGGACTACAGAATGTTGGGGTCTATATGAGTTACCGTGAATCTTAGGCTTACGGTGGACACCGGCGCCCTCTTGTAATTTAGTATAGTCCCTAACATAGTCCCTAACGAGGAAACCACGCCCATTCAATCATGTAGCAGATATTGATTGTAATCCCTGCATGCTCCCATCAATCAAAGGGCTCATAGGGGAGCTCTTTAAAGATTAACTGGGATGCTAGGGTTTTAGGGTTTAGGGTGTGGGATTTAGGGTTTGAAGTTTTCAAGGTGTGGGGCAAGGAGAATCGGATGGAAAACATGAGCATGAAATGAGAACTGGGATTTACGTCGGTTCATTTTTTTTTCGGTTTTCGGGTGTAAGGTTCGGGGTTACTGAAAAACTCTGGGGGCCTTGGGGCTCGTTGGATTCCTAGGCCCTAAACCCAGAACCCTAAACCCTAAACCCCCTAAACCTGAATCCCCAAGCCGTTGAACTGCATGGCTAAAAGGAGATTAGGAGATTTCAGGGGTCTCTGTCTACAGGAAGAATTCCAACAACGGAATGGTGGGCTTTAGGGGTTCGGGGTTCAGTTTTCTTTTAGGTTTGGGGGTTTAGTGGTTTAGGGGTTTGGGGTTTGGAGTTTCGGGATTATAGGGTGCCGAGCATCACATTTTTACATGCCTGAAGGGGGAATTGTCCTTGCTTACCATGTTGTAGCCCTTGGCAAAGGTCCGCACTTGACTGGAAAAGGCATCGAAGTGCTGGGTCCCAGAAGTTTTTGTGCAGCATCCAGTCTCCTGTTGAGCCCATGCGATTTGCGTTCACAGTATCTGTAATTGGGTGTGCATGGTCCAGGGTGAAGAGTATGTTTTTCCTAAAGCACTGCTCCCTCATATGCGCCGAAACAAAAACCCTGAATCCTAAACCTTAAACCGCGAAAATTGCAGGTGCCGCCCCCAAACCCAAAAGGTGCATTAGGCGCAAACCCTCACCGTTCAAGGTCCACCGCTCATGTCTGAACATGATGCAACCGGTTTAGGGTTTTGGGTCAAGGCTGGAGATTTTGGAGTCCCTAGACAACAGACTGTTGAATTTTGGTGTAGAAAGGGGGGCCTTTAGCTGTGGCACCGCGAACCCTAGACTTTAAAACCCTTCGTCTACCAAATCTTCACTTCTAATTTCCTCAGAATCCTCTAAAGGGATCCTACATACCTAAATGAGCAAGAGTCTAAACGCCTTAAAGGGGGCTATATAGGGGATTATACAGGGGTCCATTATAAGGGTGATTAAGGTTGGATAGTAAGAGTTTAGACTATAGCTCATATAAGCCGTCTCTCCGACTATTATGGCCCCCATGTTGAAGCCTTATGCGGAAGTCAGACACACGTTACTCCCGAGGAGGATGACTGCCCTAGTGGCCATTACCCCAACGGCACGCACTTTGCAAGCAATTTGCGGGGTTCAGGGTCCCTTTAAATCAGACATGGCGGCATATCAGATGTCCGCATTTGGGGTTTAATGACTTCTAGGGTTTGGGGTTTAAGGGGTTGAGGGCTTGGCGATTTGGGGCTCAAGGCCTTGCATCCAGGGTGTTTCGAACTGATCGCAAAGTCTACTGACTATATTAGGAAAAAGGGCACGCTTCTGATTCTGGGGTCTCCAGGGAACCAAGCTAATTACTGCTGCTAATATTAGTCCTAGCACGATTATTACTAACTACCATACTACCTTTTTGCCAGTATTACAACTCTTCCGTTGCAGGGTTTTGCATACCGGTTAGGGTTCAGGGATTAGGGGCTTGCAATCTATCCTGTTCACACTTTGCATTCTGTGCTAGGCGGCTTACTGCGCAGCTCAGGATTTGTGTAGCCGTCGTTGTAGAAACCTCCCAAGCAAGAATCGCTTCGTAACTCCCATAAATATCAACGGTCCCTTATGGACTCAAAGTTTTTAGGAACCAATGTCATACTGTTGCTGGCGTCCCATGCGACTAACTTGGAAAATGGAAAAAAGGGAACTGGGGACGGACGTCCTGTGATGACTATGTTTTTTGCAAATATTGTGGCTCCCAATTCTGGCGTGCCAAGCACGCCAAAGTCAAGCACAAAACCAAATATTATTCGCCGCCTAACACACCAACCCCCTGAACCCCGCACCTTAAACCCGGAACCGTGAACCTGACGTTTGTACCTCCATATAATGCCTGTATGTCCCCCTATGTTCTCTACAGCATCTTTAGGTGAGCAATGGTGAATACTCGCGTATTAGGGGCGAGTACTCCCCAAGCGAAGACGAAACCATGGCTCTGTTTGGGCTAAACCCCCCAAATCTTTCTTGTATCCTACGCCCAACCCCCCGAAAACGATAGGACCCCCCCAAATTGTCCATGGCATTGGATTATACAAGGAGTTTCGGCGATGTATCCCTGGATACTCCCATATATCCCTGTAGAAGCCCGACACGCTCCCTGTATATCCCTCCCTAAACCCTACACCCTAAACCCCTATAGCATGAGCTTAGGAACTTCACCGGGCGGAACTGCCCCAAGTGCGGGGAAAACTGCCAGACCTGCTTCTCTGCGGGCCAGTGTGCAGAGCACCTTGTGTTAATTCAGGGTTTTATAGGGATTTACAGGGTTTTACAGGATTTTACAGGGATCTATATGGTTTTGTAGGGGTTTATAGGGTTTTTAATTGGGTTTTGCAGGGGTTTATAGAGTTTTATAGGGGTTTATAGGGTTGTACTATGATTTATAGGGGTTGTGTAGTGTAGGCCCATGATTAATAACCCCCCTACTTAATACTAGGATCCCTATTATGATCCCTATCAGGGGGAGCTGGTCGATTAATCATGGGTCTACATTAGGATAAGTTTAGGGTAAGTTAAGGGATTCTAGGGATTATATAATGGTTATACAAGGGTTATTAAGGATAATGTAAAGGAAAATGGAGACTACAGGGATTATAGGGATTATATACTGCAACAACCCTAACCCCTAAACCCTAAATAGTGGTTTCCATTTTCTTTTCCATCATCCCTACATAACCCCAATATAACCCCAATAATTTTAGGATCCCTATTAGTATAGTATGAATCATGGGTCTACATTAACTTTTTGGCTTTGGGGCTTGGGGTTTAGGGTTTGGGGTTTGGGGTTTGGGATTCAGAGTTGAGCGGTTAGGGTGTAGGGCTTAGGGTTTGGGATTTAGGGCTTGGGGTTTATGACTGAATCACGGTTTGGGGATTGGGATGTAGCGTTTGGGGTCTAGGGTTCAGGGTTTGGGGTATAAGTCCTTCAAGGGGCGTGTAGGGTCTTCCTACGGGCTTTGTACAGGGGGATAGATAGAGTGTTGTGAATTCAAGGATTTAGGGGTCACATAGGGACTGGATTGAAATGATTTATGCGCTTGTTACTGCCAAGAACAGAAAATCAACCAGAAGAGAACTGCATATGCCACCGAAACTGGGATTATAACCCCACACCTTAAACCCTAAACCCTACATAAGCGGGCTTAAAACACAAAAACTAAACCCTAAACCTTAAGCAAACCTAAACCCTAAATGAGCGCTTAAACAACCTTAAACCCTAAACCCTAACGTTTAAAAGTAACCCTAAACCCTAGACCCTGGATTGTAGGGTACCGGGCCAGGTAATCAAAAGTTCCAACCAGGTGATATTCTATATAGTCACCCAAAATCCCGAGGCCATAAACCCTCAGCATTAAACCCATGAACAGACCTTTGAAATATTGCTAGCCAAGGTTTCAGGGTAGTCTGGGCTGATGTTAAGGAATTAACTTAAGTTACAATAGTATGGATACGACATGAGTATATGGGGCTTTAGGGTTTAAATGACCACCATTTGGGTGTATAGTAAATGATAGGGTTTCCTTACTACTTCTCATATCTTTAATTCAGTATCAGCGGCAACCACATAGTTCAGTGAATGGTTCAGTGTTTGAAATTCAGGTATGGGGTTTGGGGCGTTAGGATGTAGAATCTAGGTTTCGAGCTTAGCATTGGCATAGTATAATCCGCGCATAAACTGAAAAGTCAATCCTTACTCGCCCCAGAATATCGGCCAACGATGTTTAGTGTTTTCCGGGTTCAGGGTTGGTTCAGGGTTCCGGGTGCCGGGTCCTGAGTTGAGGGTGCAGGATTTGGGGTTTAAGGCCTTGACGCTTTAGAGTTTGGAGTTTAGGGTGCAGGGGAGCCTCCCCAAAAATCTATGCCTAGCATTGTAGATAGGTATACCGCAGTCACCTGTAGACAGCAATTGCCTGTTGGTTTTAGCGCTTTGTAATCAGAATCATTCCTGGCCTGGCCACCAAGCAAGAAAACACTACTCATGCTTCTTGTTTCAGGATGTGGGTGGACCCTGAACCCTAAACACATAGTTTAGAGGCGCAAAGGCGCCTGAGAACCTTCCAAAGCCCTAAGCCTAAACCCTAAACCTAAACCCTAAATAGTAGTTTCCGTTTTCTTTTCCATTATCCCTATATAATCCCCATATAGCCCCTAAACCCCAAACCCTAAACTCCAGGCTAAGCTGCTCTTAAGGAGGCTCCCGGGTTGGGCTGGGGGGCTTGATTACAAGGACTAGGAGCGGCGCGCTGTTTTGGGCTTTGGGTTGCCAAATAAATGGTACAAGATTGGGATAATGGAAAAGAAAATAGAAACTGTTATGGTATAGTAGAGTATATATACTGGGGTTATATAGGGGTTATGTAGGGATAATGGAAAATGAAATGGAAACTGCTCGTGTGGTCCTTTCAGGATCGATTGCAGTTTAGGCTTTAGGGTTTGGGTATGGGGTATGGTTTAGGGTTTAGGCTCTAGGGTTTAGGGTTTCGAGTAATATGGCCTCTCTAAAGTATTAAAAGAGACCATGACTTTGACGACCATCCGCGATACTTTCATCATTCGAAAAAGAGTACATGGGAGACTTTTAAGGTATTTAAACATCTAAGACCTAAACCCCCTAAACCCCTAAACCCTAAACCCCCTAAACCCTAAATCCCTAAACCCTAAACCCCCTAAACCCTAAACCGCTAGACCTAAGACCTAAACCTTGAACCTGATGCCCTCAATCTTGAACTTCACGAGGTCGGGAAGGGTTGTTGCAAGATGCTGTCTCGGATTGGGCTTGTCTCATAAGTACGTATGTGTTTTTTCTTTGGGTTTCTCCGTCATTCTATAGGTGCACGGAGACTGCAGCATGCAATTGTGGATCTATTTCCGTTTTCAGACTCTGCTTGGTTCATGCGCGGTAGATTTCCCGAAGCGGAAGGATTCAAGGGAGCAGGCACTCAAACCCTACACCCTACCTACACCCCAAACCCTGAATCCTAAACAAAACGTAAAGTCTTGGGTAGTTCACTGCTTCTGCGGGACGTCCTTCAAAAAGTACGTTACGGGCCAATGTATTTAGCTTCCTCAAGAAACACAGATCCTGTATGGTTTGGTACAAAATTGGGATAATGGAAAAGGAAATGGAAACTACTATACTGGGGCTATATAGGGGTTATATAGGGGCCTCAGGGTTTGGCGTATGGAACCCTAAACCCTAAACCCTGTATGGTTTGGCGTGTGGGCTTAGGTGCGGCAACGGCAAGTACTTGATTGCAGATGGCTGGTGCGAGGCGAGTTCTCGCAAGTAAATTCCGTGAGTAGAAAACATTAGGGTTTAGGGTTTAAGGTAGGGTTTAGGGTTCAAGGTTTAGGGTTTAGGGTTTAGGGCCTGTGTACCTGTACCTAGATGTACCTACACTGTAGGTTTACAGGGTAAGCAAGGCCAAACTATACTGGAACCACATAAAATTTTTTCGCAAATGGACAGCAGTCGTCATAGGATTCCTTTGCAGCTTCCGTGTCACAGCTTGGCGGGGGTAACAGGCTGTGGCTGGTTGGAGTTACAAGTAAAATCGAGCTGTGCAGTGACTAGTTCTCCTGAATCGGTTTCTGAAACCCAGCGCTAATGGACAAACCTCAAATACGGCATGCACTTACTCCATGATCTTGTCATGTGCACTTGCCCTGTGTGGACGTCACGAGCACGCCTCATCAATTCCTTACTATGTTCTGATTCGTGCATGGGTTGCCTTGAGATTGCGCTTGCACGACCTTGAGTCGACGGTCGCTGTGCATGGGTGCAGAGGTTGTGCTGGATGATGATGCACATCTTTGTGATGTGCCCTTCCACTGAGAGTCTGTGACGAACAAACCTCATCAATTCCTTACTATGTTCTGAT
>CAJNIZ010007773.1:0-15623 GCA_905231905.1 Symbiodinium pilosum
TGCTAGAGCACGCCCTAAACCCTAATCCCTAACCACTAAACCCGGATAGCCCTAGACCCCAGACCCGAATCCCTAAGCCCTAAGCACTAAACCCGGATAGCCTTAGACCCAAGACCTTAAACCCTAATCCCGAAGCCCTAAACCCGAAGCCCTAAATGCTAAACCTTGGCCTGCAGCCAGGTTTAGGGTTTAGGGTTTAGGGTTTAGACTGGGACCACCATGGTACTTTGTAGGTACCTGGACCCCAGTATGTAAAGTAATAGCCTTTATGGGTTTAGGGCTATTATTTTGTACATTTTTGGGAGTTTGGGTAGACGTTAGGGCCCCAAAGTTTGGGGTTAGGGTTTAGGGCTTCGGGTTTAGGGTTTAGGGGTTGTTGGATTAGGGCTTTGTGGTAAGTATGTGTGTGAGACTTAGAGTCCCAGGCCACTTTGCATCAGGTGAGCTACTGTCACTATGAGGTTTAAGGTTTCTGTAGGGTCTATGGTTGAGCTTGTAGGGTTTAGGGTTTAGGGTTATTAAGGGGCTCTTCACAGTGGACATAGGGGTCAAACCTTGTGGTCTAGTGTAGTCCCGAATATAGTCACTTAGAAGGAACCCATGCGCATGAATTTTCTGGGGAAATATTGAATGTAGCTCAGGTGAATGACCCATAGTCTCTTCTGATTAGTAGTATCAATAAATGCTCGCGTCCGATAATGTGCCCACCTAGCGTTTCGTGATTTCCCATTTAGTTCTCGAGTTTGAACCCCTACGCTCCAGAATCAAAATCCCTAAGCCCTAAACCCCGAAGCCTCAACCACTGAACTGTAAACCCTAGACTCCAAACCCTACATCCTAAACCCCAAACCCTAAATCAAACCCTAATCCCTAAACCCCTTTTGCACTTCAACCAGCAGGCCAGCATGGCGTCAGCCGGCGTGTTGTCCGACGTCATTACCTTCAGTGCCGTCATGAGTGCTTGTGAGATTCTGCTCTTCAAAGAAGATTGAGTTTAGGGTTTAGGGTTAGTTACGGCTAGGGTTCAAAGAAGATTGGGATTAGGGTTTAGGGTTGGGTTCAGGGTTTCGGGTTCGGGGTCCTTTGGGATCTTTTTTGATTTTCCCAACTACTTTTTACAGAGCCGCGATACTAGATAGTTTTCAAAGGGCTCAAATATTAAAGGACAAATCGAAGAGCCAGGTGAGTAGTATCTCATTTGAGTATACTCTAGTCCCCAATGCAGAGACAGATTCTGTGCCCCGCTTCGGTATAGCATTTTGGAAGAAGTGTGTAATCTTACCAGTTTCAACTACCACAATGCAATTCAGGTTGTGGTCGAGAGGCTTGAAAGATGTTTATGGCGACAGGCACCACATGGTCGACAAACGCAAATAGGATGTAAGTTGCGCCGCCGGAAACTGTTCCAAACCCAATGATCTGGACCTATTATTTGAACATTTAGTTAGACACTTGCGGGCAATTAGTGGACAAACTGCACAAATCCATAGAGCATGGGTTGGGTTGGCACGGTATGCAGCAGATGGTTTGACAGAAGCATGATGTTCTGGATGAGTTTTTTTTGTCTCGACTCTTGAACTGTGTTTTCGCGTGGCCAAAGTTCCGGCCAAGTGGCATCCAGGTCTGGGCAGGCTATTACGGCATCACTCCCTTGGCCCTGAACCAGGCTATTATGGTGTTATCATTCCATAAGGTTTAGGCCTTAGGGGTTTAGGGGTATAGGGCCTAGAATTTCAATCACAAGAAGGTGAAATCAAAGCCCGAAAGCGCCCTGCAATGACTTCAGTCCGCAGGCTAGTTTTTTAGGGATGGCAAGAACTACGTGGTTTAGGGTTTAGGCTGCGAGGTTCAACCCTGAATCTTCACACCCGGAACGCTCTAGACCCAAACCCCTAATTCCAACCCTCTAAATCCCCAAACCCTATAGCTTGAACCTGAGGAAGCACAGTCAATGGGAGACCGCTTTGCAGCTTTTAGTGACCATGCCTTCGGCAAGGGCCGTGCCGGATGTGTATAGCTTTGGTGCGGCCTTGAGTGCCTTTGACGCTGGGCTTGAGCCCCTTTAGGGTTTCGGGCTTAGGGTTTTTAGGGTTTATAAGGGTTTAGGGAATCATGTTTCAGTTCCGGTAGATTACAACCCCTCAAGAACCATTGGCAATGTTTTTTTATCATAGGTCTAGGTGGGTTCCTGAACATCTCTGTACTTTGGGGGGTTGGTTGTAGCCAGAACCCTACCCTCCGCATGCCCAAATTTGGGAGGGTTGGGGTGACCCAATCCCTAATCCCTAAACCCTAAACCTTAAACTCTAAACCTTAAACCCTAAACCTTAACCCTAAACCTTAAACCCTGAACCCTAAACCCAAAACCCGACTTTGCTGGAGTTTTGCAAGCGGAGCCTAAGGAGAAAGGAAGTGAGTGGCAAGCTGCAGTAGAGCTGCTGCTGGGATCTTCCAGCAGCCCCTTTTGTGTTTAAATCTGTTCGGCTTTGGGCTAAACCCCAAAACCCTACTGTGGGTTTTAGGATATTGGGTTTGTTTAGGTTTGGGGTTTAGGGCAGGTTCATTGTTCCTTTGGCCAGGCCCTTCGAAGCCGATCCTGAACTGCTAAAGCCCTATTCAGGGGTTTGTGATACGGGGGATCCCCGAAAAAACTGTATGTTCATAGGAATCTCTGCATCACATCTTGGCGCATGTCCAGAAATTACTGTACCTAACCCACCAAAAGTATGTAAAACATGTAGCCCTAAACCCATAATAACAGCCCCAAAGGCCATTCTTTTACATACTTTTGGGGTCCAGGTAGTCATGTTCTAGTCAATTCTAGTCCCTTGATCTGGTCATGTTCTTGAGTTGTCTCTAGGGTTTAGGGTTTTAGGGTTCAGGGTTATGGGGTTAAGGTTTTAGGGTTTAGGGTTTAGCTGTCCCATTCTTTTCTCAATTTGCCATACCTGCGGCATTTTTTCTGTCCTTACATTGTCCTTCATGTGCCATGTTTTTTCCACCTGCCATCTCTTCTGCCGTTGTTCTTGTCATGCTCCTGTCATAAACTTCCCAAGGCATTGGCAGGGTTGCTATTTGTTTTTGTCTATTGGCGGCAGCTTCCCGTATTGGAGGGTGATGCGGTGGGTCTAGGACCAGGTAAGGGCTCCCAAAATAGCTGTCCCGGGCCAGGGCTCTAGAAATGGCAGAAAAGATGTTGGTTTAATGGCGAAAAGCTGATGAGAAAATGAAGCAAAACCAACAGTACAACAGTTACGAAGTCTGACATGATTAGCAACTTTTTATGGACTCCCAGGAAACCTAGGATTTTCTAGGATTCTGGCTGTGCCACCCAGACAGTCTACAGGAAATAGCATGCATGAGGCTCAGGAAGGAGAGACTTTCATTCACAAGACCATGGAAAGAGATATCAGCTGGGTAGGCCCCTAGGATATTTAACATTTTCCCAAATGGCTTTAATAAGGGACCCTATAGACTACTATGTTTCAAAGGGTTTTAGGGGCCCACAGTCAGAAATGACAAGCAAACAGCCCAGGGCAAGACATGCCAAAGCCACAATGACAATCAAATGACAAGCCCAGAATGGGTCCTAACCGAAATGCCCAAAACAGTGACTCAACAATGACGAGCCGGAATGCCTAACAAATGATTACCTAAACCCCAAAAATATGTAAAATAATAGCCCTACACCCATAATAACAGCCCCAAAGGCCATTATTTTACATACTTTTAGGGTCCAGGTAGAAATGAGCACAGCATGTCCAACCACTAGGTCATGTCTCGGCTT
The DNA here is from genome assembly GCA_905231905.1 of Symbiodinium pilosum. NCBI lineage: Eukaryota > Dinophyceae > Suessiales > Symbiodiniaceae > Symbiodinium > Symbiodinium pilosum. Next base: position 3,788 of record CAJNIZ010007773.1, read on the forward strand.
GACATGACTTTAGTGACCGACTCTTAGACAACCTGGAGACAAATCAAAACAATACCCATGATGCAACGAGCCTGTGCTGCCTCAGAGGTGTCCAGAAGTCATTCCTATGGAAAACGCGAAAATGTTAAAAATGAAAAAAAATGGGGGAGACAACAAACAATGATAACCCCAAGCCCATGTCCGTTAGCGAGGTAAGGAAATCGACCGTAGCTCATACATGGGTCTATTAAGGGGCCCAAAACCTAAACTCCAAACCCCAACCTCCTGTTGCAAACTCCCCAAGCCCTAAACCCCCTATAAGCCCAAGTCCCAGACCTTGTGGCCTGGCTGGGCTGCTGTTAAGGACCGCTTAACAGCAGTTACCACAATAGGGGTATATGGGCTGTTCTCCAAGCCGTAGGCCCCTTTTAGCTACAGATTATATTTCGGCGCAGAATATTTCGGGGCACGCAAATAGCAATCTAATTTTGGGAACTACCCACACAGGGGGTGAAGCCTCAAACCCTGGAACTTATGGTAACTGAAGCCAGTTGGAGGCTCTACCAGCAGCTTCGAGCACGGGTTGGCCTGGACGTTGTTTGCTTCAGTGCGGCCATCAGTGCCTGCGATTCTCGGATGAGCTACAGTCCCGGAACCCCTAAAGGGTCCAAGAAAAGGAGCCCCCCCAATATGAACCCATTACCACAGTGGAAAAACTAGGGGACTACTAGGGGGGCTCCAATTTTGGGATTCTTTAGGGGGCACGGGCGTGGGACCTTGAACACTGGACATAGGGGTCTTCCAAGGGATCACTACAATTCAGAGTTCCGGGGCGAGGGTCAACAAGTGACTAGGGCTTGGGGATCAGCGCTTAGCGTCACCAAGATACAATTACGGGTGGACGTAAGGGGCCCCTTGATGCAGTTTGTTATAGTAATGATTAGTTGTGAAATTCTGAAGGTAGCATAGCTCATGCTTTTCATTGAAAACTGAGCAAAACCAACGTCCTCGGTATACCCTACAGCTAGCCCTTTCACTTTGGACCTAAACTTAGGGTGCAGGGTTTAGGTATGAAGGCAATATAGCCTCTACATAATCCCTGTGCAACCTGCGCCATCATTCCTTACAAACCCCCAGGAAGTAAATGGTCCACGCCTCTGAGCAAATCCGATGCTAGAGATGGTTTCTGCTATCTACGTCGGAAATGCTGTGCTAGCTACATGGACGAAACCCTCCACCCATTCACCAGGAGGCATGTGAAATCCTTTTCACCCCAAACACAAAATACTCCCTCAGTCAAACAACAGAGCCTTTAGAGCTTTTCATTAAAGACCAGGTATAGCCAGGGTCTTCCTGGTTAGCTTGAGCCTTTTTACGTGGAGCTTCACGCTTGTTCTTAACCCTTGCACGTATAACCCGTTTATATGTCTCCCTAAGCCCCTGGTGGTCCTAAATGGGGTATATGGGGCCTATTATAATTGTGGAGTGCTTACCCTGAACTTCCAAGTGCCCCTTTGTTCCGTATCGTGCATGCGCCTGGGCTATCCTCGTAGCAGGAACGCTTGGTTCGCTGGTCCAAGGTTTAGAAGAACTCAGAGATCCAGTGTCAGGGTTTCGGGTGTTTGAGATTCAGCTTTCATAACCTTAAGCCTCAAACCCTAGACCCTAAACAACACCATCCCCTAAACCCTAACCAATACCCTATACTCGAACAGTAATGCCTTGAACTCCAATTATCTCCAAACTGCACCATGAACCCTTGATTTGAAATTATGATCATGCTATAAGCCCCCCCCAAGAAACAGCTAGACACATTAGAAAGGAGGATTCCAGTGCAGATTCAGAGACCAGGGAGGTTCACGGTTTACGGTTTACGGAAGATCCTTGTAACAATCCTTCTTTTGATCCCCGTACATACCCCTCTACTGCTATGCATGGAGGAATTCTTGCACCACCTCATGTAGCTTCTACACCCCAAAATGCGGCATTATGCGGACGTTTGGTGGTGTAACATTTCCTCCATCCACGTAGTACCTATTATTCACACCCCCACTTCCTCATGCGCACCAGCAGTTGGAGGTTGAGGTGACTTATGACCCAATCATAGAACCCAATGTTCGGCCCCTTACTCCCCTCACATTCGTGTGGTTAGAATCGGTTTTACCTCGGATATACCTACCAGCTATAATTGGCTTATGATTATGTTGAAGCATTAAGTAGACCACCTAAACCTAAATCCTAAAACCTAGTTATAGTTGGGTTATGGTCCCCCCCCCCACCCCGCACACCCGACAGTTATAACCTCTATATAACCCTATAGGACCCCTATATTGAACCATTAGAAGCCCATATAAATATGTACATATATTTGTATATGTTATAGAACCACCCAAAAAACGTTGTACAAACTTATGGAACCCCAAGGAGAAGGACCCTAAACCCTAAACCTCCAAGGAGAAGGGCGGGCACTGGGCAGCGGCGCTTCAAGTCCTTTCTGAGCTTCCCAGACTAACGGTGCGAGCAAATACCATCACCTTCAACGCGTCTTGGACTGGGCTTTCGGGCTTAGGGTTTATAAGCTTTAGGGCACAGGTTTTAGGGTTGAGGGCTTAGGGTTTAGGTCTTATGGTTTAGGGTTGAGGGGTAGGGTTTGGGATTTAGAGTTTAGGGTTTAGGTCTTACGGTTTGCGGTTCAGGGTTCAAGGTTCCTGTTTGCTTCGGGTGCAAGGCTTAGGAGAGTGCCTAGTTGACTTAGTTTCAGGATCTGAAATGCATGCAACAGGGCCGGCAGACATGTTAGGGCCTTTGCTGGTTCATGGTTGGATGTAAATTGCAGTGGCTCATTCTATTAAAGCCCCATAAGGAGGAGCTGGCAAAATGCAAAGGGCCTTTCCATGAGGTCTGTTTCAAATGAATCTAGTGAGGGGGTATTTGCAGCCGTGATGCCAGGCAGCTGCAATATCAGCTGCTCGAACAAAAGGTACATAGTGATGGTTTCGTCGCATTTTTCATTGGAGCCTAGGGGTCAATAAGGGTTAGCCGAGCCCCTAGAACTTAGTTTCAGCTTTATGCACATTTTTTTCTGATTGTCAGGTTTCAGAATGTAAGTAGAGTGCCGTCTCCCTGTTGCCTGTTGACTAGTTAAGGATGGCTACAGAGCGTGTAGGCATTATACCATAAACCTTAAACCCTATTATATTGGAGTTTAGATGAGGATTGCTATAGGGATCGGCTTCCTAATTCCTTGCTAGACACCCCAGAACCCCAAGCCCTGAAGCCCAAACCCTAAACCCTAAGCCCTAAATCCCCAAACCCCACCTAGCAGTTTCGCCGTCTTGTCCATTACTCCATGTACCTAATAATCACATGCATGCTCAAAACCAGTACTAGAATTACTATCGCCCAATACCCAAGTACCTAAGTATTGGGTACTTGGACTCCTAGAGGATTCCTTGCCTACTGGGCGCAGGGAAGTCATGGTCAACGTAATGCGAAGCCGCCAGGGTTCAGAAAGTATTGCCCTCAACCTTAAACCCTAAACCGCGGCTGTTCGTTGCCTGGTTCTCGCCTCCAAGTTTCGAAAATCTGTCACACGAGCAAAGGATTACGATACCATCCTAAGACGTGTTTAGGGTTTAGGGATCATCATGCCATCCTAACCCAAGAGGTACCCTGCCTCTCTGGGGTTTAAGGAGCTAATTCGGACCATATAAACTGTTGAAGCAGCTATTGTCAATATCAGCGTCGTTCAGGGACCCTTAATAGTGGTCATAGGAGTTCCTCTTCGAGTTTAGAAAAGTCCCTGATATATTCCCCAATAAGGAACCCATGCCACATTCTAAGCCATATAAACCCTAAACCTTTTACCTAGAACCCTAAACCGCCTAAACCCTACATACCTTAAACCCTACACTCCAAACCCTAATCCCTAAACCCTGAAACCTTAACCCATGCCCGTTAATAATATGGGGAAAGATTGACTGTAGCTCATATATACAAGGCTTCATAAGGCCTTCTAGGACCACTTTTGTTGTTGGATTTACGGTGTAAGGTTTAGGGCTTAGGGTTTAGGATTTAAGGTTTAGGGCTTAAGATGTGGGTGGTAGGGTGTACGTAAGGTTTAGCCTTAAGGGGTTTTTAAATAACATTGTAGCCACTGATAGAGGCGCAAGGTTTCTCCGGTTGCGAAGTTGGTTCTGAGTAGGGAATACGGGACTATGATTCCTATATAACCCTAGTCATTTATTCCTACAAGGGAATAACGGAACATAGTCCCCATATAAGCCCTACATAAGATGTTCCTGTATTCCTTACTAAGAACCAGTAAGAAGTTGGTTCATAAATGTTTCAGCCGCGGAAGTCTTCAATCCACAGGCACAAAGCACGAAGCATTCCGAACAGCCTGTTTGTTTTTTTTTGCAACCCTAAATCCTAAGCTCTAAAATCCTAAACCCCCTGAAAGTCTAAACCCCAAGCTTTAAACTCTGAACCCTGAAATCCTAAACTCTTAAAAGCTCTACACAACTTCCCCAGGGGACTAATTGCTTCTCCAGCAGATACTTTGGCCTCAAGAGCGGACACTAGCGCCTTGAGGTATTTTTACAGGAACCACCTCCGGTTTCGAATATCTACGATCCTGGAAAGAGGAAATCTTGCACCGCCATATATACCCCAAAGAAAGGTCAGAAAACTACTTCAGATATCCCAAGCGCCCTGAACCCGAAACACCTCAAACCTTAAACTCTAAACCTAAACCCTTAGGTGCATGTGTATATATATATAAACATCTATATGAACATATCTCTTTATGTCTGTCAACATATGTCTATTATGTACATATACACTTTCCCTCTTAGTTTCATCCTTCTCTCAGGCTACACTGAGCGCTTTGGAGAGGGACGGGAAGTGGCAGCTGGCGCTGCATCTGCTGGCCGAGATGAGCCTCGTCTGTGATGGTTCAAAGGTTCCTATTACAGGGGCTATAGGGTTTAAGGGCCATAGGGTGTAGGGTCTAGGGTTTGGGGGCCATAGGGTTTGGGGGCTGTTGGGTTTAGGATTAGGATTTAAGGTTTAGGGCTATTATATAAGGGTCCCAAGGGTCCCTGGGAAGGCAGTCTAGGGGTTTCAGGGTGCAGGGTTGAGGGTTAAGAGTTCTAAGAGTCCCTCTGAAGAGGTTGTAGGTGATAAATTGGGATTATGTAGGAGAATATAGCCTTGACTTTCTAGTGAGCGGCCTTTTATCATTCTGTGTGCACCCCATCAAACCCCATTTAAAATAAAGGACTAGCTCTGGGAAAGCCCTGGACTTCTACACCACGCTAAACCAAAGCCCGCAACCCCTAAATGATACGAGCACGTCAAGTTTGGTTGGAAAAGGGCTCCTAAAGCGGTGGCCCGAACCGTCGAAATGCCCTCAAACCCCATGCTTATAAACGCTAAGCTTTAGATTCCCTAGAAGCAGAAAGCGCGAATATAAATTCCCCAAAAGACCCTGCCCCATCCGAACATAGAACCTCATGAAGTCAAAAAGCCCCCTTTAAAGGGACACAAGTCTTTACAGGACCCCTAAACCCTAAACCGCGTGGATCCAGGTTGGTCTGGGTTTAGGGTTGGTTTGGGGAGGGTCGACGCCATGGACGTCCCAGGAGCTGTTGGGGCGCAGAAAGGACCGAGCTTTGCTTGTGCTTTGCTCAAGGTTTAGGGTTTAGGGTTTAAGGGTTTGGGGTTTAGGGTTTAAGGGTTTAGGGTGTAGGGTTTAGGGTTTAGGGTTCGAGGTTCTACAGTAGGTATCCCACCCGTCGGCCCCAAATAGGGCTTACAGCTTTAAGGTTCAGGGTTTGGGTGCCCCGGTTACTCTTCACCCCTTCCTATTTTGAGGTCTCCTTATTACTTAAAGCTGAACATGAGGAAAAAGGGCACCCTCAGTATGAAGGGGTTTACTGGGGAACCTTTTGCAATCTGATGGTTATAGGCACCTTGTAGAATTGAAGTGCAGGGTGCCTCAAGGGACGTCCCGAATGCAGCGTTTACATGTTTCGAGTATTATGAAGCCCAATAAACCCTAAACCCAAAACCGAAGCAGCTAGCATCGTTCTTGTGACGGGCTCCCGGCCCGATTGCCTGTAGTAACTCAAGCTCATAAAGGGACCTGGCTTCGGGTTTAGGGTTCAGGGTTTAGCGTGGAACACTTCCTGCATGACTTCGAGTATGCTATGCTACAATGATTCTTAATGTTTAAGTGCATCAGGTCATGCAGGACTGCGTCCATCCACTGTAATGTGATCCCCGCTACGGAGCAAGCCTGTATTCTCAGACGCTAGGACGTTGTTGAAAATCACTTGCATGTTCATCACATAAACATCCAATAGGGCACATAAAGTCCCAACAAGGAACCGGTCCTTTCATGTGTAGCTAAACCCCAAAAGTAGGTAGAATAATGGCCCAAAACCCTTAAAGATAGCACTAAAGGCAATTATTCTGCATACGTTTACGGTTTAGGTAGTAAATCACGCCAAACGCCTCCTGAATTCAGCTACCAAAGCAACGTTGCTCAGCCGGGATGCCTAGCGTAATCTGGCGTGGGAGTCTGGAGTCTGCACTTGTACTGTTGAGTAACCTTGCACCACCTTAAGTCCCTAAAATCCTGGGAATTACAGCAGTTGAGGCCCCTAGGCGGTGCAAGATTTTATCCTCTTGTTCTTGTTGATCATTGCTGTTGGCGTGAAGCTTCGTTGTAAGCTCTGAAAGTCCGAAATGCTTTCCGCCAACAGCATTGCCACCAAGAATTTGCAGGATGTCATCCTAAACACCACGGCCAGGATGTGCGACCTAAACCCTAAACCTATTGTTGACTTATTTCCTTCAGCTTAGCCGCTGTCATGCGAATTGTCTGAATCTGAAAGCTCGGACTCCAGGAACTGGAGCACTCTGGTCTGCAAATATCTGTAGATATAAGCCGGAGCCCAGAGCTTCAACGCAAGTATCCAGCTGCGACGAATTTTTCCGTATTGAGATAGCATATTGAATCAAGTCTCAGCATAATCTCAGCAATGTTTTCATACCTTCATCGAACAGCCCAGGGTGGGTGATTATCTCCTGGCCACCAGGGCAACTGGTGGTCGGGAGATGTATCGCGTGCAGCGCGACATCTTCCACACCACCTACACCATCGTTGACCAGGCCGTGATGCTGCAACTGACGGGCCCTCGAGCAGCTGAGGTAAGCGATGGGCAGCCGGATCCCGACGCACCTCCAGTGAGGTAATGGCCATGAGCAACTTTGGCTCCATGGACAGAATTGTTCGTCGTCTCCTGGCCCGCATTGCAATGACCGCGCAGCCAGTTTCTTACTTCAGAACTCTGAGTACGCTACTGACCGAAGATACATGACCCGCCTCTCATGCGGCGCGTGTAGGGTTTCGGGTTTAGGGGCCAGGGTTTCAGGGATTGGGGTTTAGGGTTGTCGGGTTTAACCCCCAAACCCTAAAGCCCAGACCCTAAGGTCCAGGTTAGCAACATTTGTCCACGCGCAAACTCTTGACTGGACCTCAGCCTTGAACCAGCCACTTCTCCCCTTTTCCTGGCCCCGAAACCCTTAAACGTTGAATCCTAAGTAAATTCTAAAACCTCTTTAAAGGGACCGGGACCCTTGGAGCCCTTACTCCAAAAAACACTGAACTCTTAACGCCATAAAATGGACAGGACGGCCATCAGCTTCAACGCAGGCATCAGTGTTCCCTGGCATGCGCGTTGCTATTTTGAGGGTTCAGGGCTTAGGGCTTTTGAAGTTTAAGGTTTTGTGTTTAGTCCTGCTTGATGACTTTGCTTTGGTACGGGGATGCTACGGCAGTCGCCGATCTCCCCCACCGGTTACTTGACACAATTAGCCCTAAACCGAACCTTAAATTCAAGACTCAACCTGCAACCGTACGCTCCCACTGACATGAACCCTCAGAATCATACAGTCCCCCCTCTACAGGGATGGAGATCTTCGAAACGCCCCTCTCAGATTCCGTGTTCGCTCGGGTAGGGCCAGCCACATCCACAATCCGAAGCACGCCCCAAATCCACCCGAACCCTAAACCCCAAACACCGAGCCCTAAACCCTGTATCCTAAACTTCAAACCTTAAACTCTAAACCCTCAACCCTGAACCCTGAGAGTAGTTTCCATTTTGTTTTTTCATCATCCCAATATGACCCCAATGTCAAACCCTAGCCCCCAAAGAGCCCCGGAGCTAAGGCCTGTGAAAAGGGCAGTCGTTGGAAGGGAGCTTTGCATCTCCTTCAGGACATCCCGAAAGAAATTGATTAAAATTCGGGCATAGGGTTTAACAAAACATAGTCCCCCTTGGGTAGCCTTGAGGGTTTAATATACCCCATACTCTATCTACTTCAAAGGCACCATAGGGTGTAGGGCTCCAAGATGGCCATTGCGGTAAACAGTTTCCTTTGTATGTTTTCCTGCAGGATCCCTGAGTCCGTAGATACTTTTAGATTGGCCCCCGATTGATACAAAAAAATATGTAGGGATAGCCTAATAAGACCTAAGCTCTACACCCTGCTCCCTTAACTCTAAACCGCCTAATTAAATCCTAATCCCGAAGCCCTAAACCATAAGCCATAAATCCTGGACCCAAGGCCCTAAACACTAAACGCTGAGGTTAGAGGCGCTTAGAGATGGTAGGATTGAGGACTTGGGGTTTGAGGGCTGCATAGGGCTCAGGGGTGAGGTCTGGGATTTGTGTGGGGTTTAGAGTTTGTAAAGGGGTTAGGGTTCAGGGGTGAGGGATTAGAATTTAGGGGTTCAGGGTTGAGGGTTTAGAGTTTTGAGGGTTTAGGGCTTAGGGAACAGGATTTTCAAAAATAACTTGCAAGAACTTCCTGAACACTGAATTTTGAACGTCCTTGCAGAAGGTGGAGGTACCACAGTATCAGTTACAATGCGAACTTGGAAAAGGCACGCCAGCTTCTCCGAGGTAATTAAGCATATGCTTTCGGGCCCAAGCGTAAAGCCTAAATCCTAAACCTTAACCCCAAAGAAAGAAGAGAGACTTTTGTAAACAGATTCCAGGTCCCCACATGAAGGTTTGAGCATTGGTATACATTTGGGCAATGGAAAAGGACATGAACATTACTATTTAGGGTTTAGGACTGTTATCCCAACAACGGGGAATCAAACGGAAACATGGAAAATAAGATGGACACTGGGGGTATATGTAACTCATACGTGGCCTTGCGAATAATTTGCGAGCCTCAAAATCTACCAAGGTTGTGTCGTTAAACACATCCATAGTTACTGTACTAGGTGTATATACTAAAATCTCATGCCAATCGTTCAGGCCAATTTAGTAGCCTTATATAGCCACACAGCACAGCAGCCGCTGACCCAACTAGAGTCTTACAACTGTCTTAGATGTAGCTCCATGGTGCGTCCGTTGTAGTTGTCTTAGCCTCAATTGCTGGGTAAAAGATGTAAGCTAGTATACGGGGTCGCAGGCACGCACGCCCTCAACCTTTAACTCTAAACCCCACATCCTAAAGCATAAAAGTCAGGACATGTCGTTGGCACGCATGAAGTGCAGCGCTATCAGTTTTGCTGCAGGACTCGGCTGGTTCTTTGTGAGACTGACAGGGTTCTAGCTTAGAGCCTTTAGCTGGGACACCATTGGGATTTGGGGGGTTTGGTCCTCTAGGAACCAAGACATCTTTAAAGAATGGAGTTGTTCTACTCTGCATCGATATCGCTGTTGTTTGTTGCTGTTCCTTTTAAGGGGGAGAGCGCAAACTGCATCCTCGATGATGAAGGCTTTGGGCACTTGATGGAGGGGTGTGCAGGATGACTCTCCCCCCCCCAAACATGGGTACCCCAAAATGACACCCGGAGAGTTGCGGGTTTTGGATTTACGGTTTTTAGGATTTAGGAGGGTTAGGGTTTAGGGGTTTAGGGGTTTAGGGTTTAGGTTTTGGGTTTTAGGATTGGACAGATTCCTTCCCATCTCCAAGAGTGGTCTAGTTGGGATTCGTGGCAGCGACGGCAGGATACCGGGATGCGGGATGCCTGTCTTTTACTTGGAGCGTCAGGGGGACTGAGTGAGTATACTTTTAATCAAAGTAACCTCAGTCATCCCATGATCAGTAAATCTCCTAAACCTTGAACAATATGGTAGTGTCCATTCTCTTTTCCATCACTACACAGTTGCCCTGACCCTCCAATTATGCAGGGACTCCTCAGACCGTCACGCGGCTTGGAGTTTAGGGTGTAGGGCTTAGGGCTTAGGATTTAGGATAAGTTTAGTGTTTAGGGTCTAGGGTTTAAGGTTGAGGGTGGTGATGATGAGCCATCCGCAGAACTCCCTGCAATACTGTTTTCGACTTCAAGTAGAAGGTGTATCTACTTGATTCCTACACGTCGCTAGACACAACGCCATACAACATTGAAACAGCTCTAGATTCCTACCAGGACCCTCCTTGTACCCTTAAATTGGGGTATATGGTCCCTAATAGTCGGTACTTAGGCCCTAATAGAGGGTACAAGGAGAGTCTAGGTACACCCTTGCCTTTTTTTGAGGCCAACGTTCAACTTCAGGTGGGAGATGTGGATCAGGACAGGAAACCACAATGAGCCTCCTCGCAAGTAACATCGTGATCTGGGAGTAGTATATGTACGGCTTGCTGTCATACTGTAGAGGCGAATTTAGCACACCCTGAAAATCCTTATTTGTCTGTGGTATCAGAGCGCCAACACCTACCCAAAACCAGGTTCCAATTAAATACGGCCCTACATGAACCATAGTCTCAACTCCTTAAAGGGGATTATATAGGGGATTATCTTGGGGACTACTATAGGGCTTAGTCAGGGGGCTACTAGGAGTTTAGACTTTCGCTCACGTGAGCCCTGTCTACGGATTGGCAGTAGCGATGGATGAGGGATATCTGGTACCCTGGCATTCACCTACGTAGCATAGTTTCCTGGGGTAGAGGACATACCCAGAAGCCTAAACCAATGAGTTTGGGCTGAGGGCTTTGGGTCTTCAATCCAAAGGCTTAAACCCCAAGCCCTACTCCCGAAACCCTAAATCCTGAACCCTAAGCCCTAAATCCTAAACCCTAAATCTTAAACTCTAGGCCCTAAATCCTAGGTCCTAAACCCTAAGCCGCGCTCAGGGTTTGGGGATTTCGGCTTCCGGCTTGGTGCAAGATTCAAGGAAACGCTGCGGCTTTTGTACAGACACCAGTCTATTTTCCGTGGAATGACCTAGGGTTGAGGGTTTAGGGTGTAGGGGTTTAGGGGTTATGTTTTAGGGATTCGGGTTCAGGATTTAGGGTGTTTACTAGGTGGCAGTTTGGGATAATCAGCATTTTTCCCTATTATGGGATAAGGGAACCTATTCACAAATCTTTTTGCGGGGCTTCGAAGTACCACCCAGTTTAGGGTTGTTGTGCTGATTTTCATTGGTTTCCTGAGGTCACGCCTAGGAGCCTGAAGCCTAAATCCCTTGACCCCCACCCCCCCAAACCACATTTTAGGGTTTAGGGTTTAGGGTTTAGGGTTTAGGGCTGGAAACCTTATAAACTCTGATCTTTATCCGGAGGCTTCTATGTAGTTCTGTTTTGGGTCTGTTATCGCATTTTGAAGAGAGAGCTGCATCAGAGACTTTGGGCAAACCCAACACCCAAAACCCACCTAAAACCCCAAACCCACCCAAAACCTTACCTGTGGCTCCAAGAACCTACAGTTTAGTAGTAAGTACCCCTTAATTAGTAGGTATAACCCATAAAACTGTAGGTTATTGGGGTTACAGGTAAACCTTATATGCCTTGCAAGAGCCTCACCGGACCTCCCAGGCTCCCCATGAGA
>CAJNIZ010007774.1:0-15623 GCA_905231905.1 Symbiodinium pilosum
GCAGTGATTTGTTCGGCCCGATTTAGGTTGCCCGCGAAGCCTCTGCTAGCAGAGCAGCTTTCAAAAATTGCTTTCCTTTGTCTGCGCATTATAATGATAATAGGGTTATAGTATAGTAGACTAGGATATAGCTAGTAACTAGTAACTAGTATTCCAGAGACATCCAACTGCATAGAAAACGTATGTCCCCAGCCCCAAGTGGTAATTCAATGCTGCTAGTCGCTGGTACTCTGGTACTCATACTCAGTAAGGAAGGTCCCTCTGCAGCGTGAAGGGCGTGGCAAGAGCCCTCAAGGTCAAAGCCCGAAATCCTGACCCTAATTATCCTATCCTTTAACCCCCTGTAAACCCTAGCCGGCCCCAGCCCTAACCGCCCTAACCCACTCAACCCTAGATCCTAGAATCCTGCAGGGTCCTGAGCGAGGGGCCCAGAAGCTACAGTGGAACGAGAACATTCAATGAGGGCTCGGGCTTCAGGGTCAGAAAATAATCATTCTAGGTTTCAATCCTTAGAGCAGGGTTCTGGAACACCCAAACACAGCCGCTACCGAACACGTTTGAAACATATTAGGGTTTAGGGCTGATGGTTTTTAGGGTTCAGGGGTTTAGGGTTTAGAGTGGAGGGTTTAGTTTAGGGAAGTCTAGACTTCAGGGCTCAGAGATTAGGGCTTAGGGGCTTACGGCTTGCATATATAGATATGCTCCAGAGACAGCCGTTAGCTCTGCCTTTAGCCAGAATGGTATGCTTCAACCAAGCAGGCCCCAAGCGCAGCCGTTGTCATGTTACTCATAATTCATAAGTCCCCGCACTTGTTCTGTCTAGCCCTGTTGTGAAATACAAGTTACAAAGCCGGAACGAAGGAGCGATACGGGAATTTCTAGTACGACCAGTCATAACCCCAACCCTTTGCAGAATGCTCTTGTGGGCCTTGTTGCCAGCAGGCTGCAGAGACGACTGCACCACGGGATGGTCCCGTGGGAGCAGAATCTGGTCCAACATCTTGCGCGGCTGCTGATCCTGGCGTCGGCAAATCTCCTGCGGAGGCACATTCGGTCATTTGGTTTGCGCTGGGATTCAGGGTGCGGAAGGTAGTGCGACTGTTGACAATGCTGATTCTAGCCGACCATTTGAAGTGTGGAATTGGCATGTTGTGGGCTACGGCTACGGCTGCTACGGTTATGGGCTGCAAATGCAATTAATCCCATGGGACTTTTTGTGGTCTAACTGCTGTGGGGCTGAGGGGCGCTTGAACTAGCTTCTGGGCTGTACCCGCGGCTCGGGGCCTGCAAAACTGACCCTAAACCCCGAAACCCTATAGGACTAAGCCCTAAAACCTTAACCCCCACCAAACCTCCAAACCCGAAACCTTACAACCCTGGCGCGAAACCTGAAACCACTAAACCTCTGAACCTGAAGCTCTTAAACCCTGAGGCCAAAAAACACTGCAGTAACCCCAGCAATCAGTCAGGATTCAGCCAGGACCTGGGGTTTGGCATTTAAAGGCTCAAGGCAAGTTTAGAGCCGTTTCGGGTGTAGTGTAGTGTAGTGTAGTGCAGGGTTCCAGGGTTTGGGGTGTACGATTTACGGGTTCAGGGGTTGAGGGATTTAGGTTTCAGGGTTCAGGCCCTAGCGGCTAGAGTGGTTTAAGGGCTTTAAGCTTCTGGGGCTACAGGCTTAGGGCTTAAGTGCGTTGGGTCTGCGGATTGAGGGTCTAGACTCTAGAGCCCAAATCCAGATGACGCGGATATACAAACTCCAACTAAAAATGAAGCCACACTTTACTTGTACTTGAGTATGGTTTATGTCGTGCGAATGGTTTGGAAAATTCATTTGGTGGACCAATGTCTTCTTGCCGGTAGCCTCCCAATCCCAAACTTGAGCAGCGTGTAAAACGCATCTCAGCCTGCTTGAACCTGACCCCCGAAGAAACCTAAGGACCTACACACGTCCCCGCCCTGAACCCAATGCTCAAGCGCATCCAATCCCAGCCCTAAACGCCTGGACTCTGCAAAAACGTCCTCCACAATCGATCGGCACAGTTGCGCGTCCGCCTTTGAGTACTTGTCCTTCCGAAGGAGTAGCAGGTAGAGCCTGACCAAGTCTATGAGTTTATGAAGAGCTGGAGGTTCAGTACTTTAGCACTGTAGCAAGGGTTTGACTCTTTCACGGCACATGTCGAAGGCACGAGGGAGCAAACAACCCTGAGCTGAGCGTGTTTCCCTTTAGCTTCGAAATGCAGAGGTGAGACATCACGGGCTTGAAGCCTATCTGATCTTGGGAGGTTCTTCCTCCTCCCCTGCTCTTCGTGGTCGTTCATAATCCGCAGAAAAGTCAGAAGCCCCAGGGAGTTCCATTAATGCAGCTCTGGCAGCGACACGCGTGCCATGGTCGGCTGTTCGCGCTTTCATGTGTGCTGCTTTCGTGTCATAATCAGAACCCGCACAGAGCCAAGCGAAAAGTGCGCCCAGTGGTCTGCCTTGACCTCGGGCTATCTCCGTGTTGGGAACAGCAGCTTCCCTGGCCTGATTGCCATCGCCTCGAGGGTCCTTGATGCGTTCTCTGGCCATCCTTTGTCGCACGCAATCTTTGTGATGGGGGCAAAAGGCTCTCATGTACTCGCCTGTCAAACTGTAGCGAACTTCGCCGTCACGACCCACAGAAAGTCGCACATCCGGTATTCCAGGTGCCCTTGCCCACGCCAGTCCAAGCTGTTCCAGCACGCCACCAGCCTCAGGCTCTTCGTTCCCTTCCGCAGCAGCAGCTGCATTGTCTTGTCCTTCCGCAGGTGCTGGCTCGTCTGCAGCAATTTCTGGATCTGGGTCTGCAACGTCCTGCTGCTCTAAATGCTCCAGCAGTTCGAGGGCTTCAGCAACCGCTTCCGCAGCAGAGGATTCACGGGCTTCATGAGCTTCCTCTGCAGCAAAGGTCTCGTCGTCATGGTCATCGTCAAGCTGCTCATCATCACCAATTTCACTTGTCAAGTCGTCTTCAACGAAGTCCGGCTCATAGTCCGACACGTCGTCCATCTGGTCTCCAGGCGGGTCCTCCTGGCCGGCTCCTTCTGCAGCAGCAGGATTCTCTCCTCAAGAACATGAGGCCTGTAAAAAAATAAAAGCAGAAGCTGCACTAACTTCACCTCTTACAGACCTTACACCGTCAAACACCTGCAAGAGGAATGCTTGCAAGCTCTACTCTAGACTCTAGACTCTTCACTCTATTCGCTACGCTGCTACGACTACGAGCACTGGGAATGACGTTTATACCTGCGAATGTCCCTGACAAAGACATGCCCTTCCCTCGATTTGCGAATATTTCCTTGGAGGCAAGTTGTTTAGACGCTGATTTGCCCGAAATCTGACAGGTTTTACCCTAAAACCCTAAACACTTTACACACGGAGAACCAACCCTGACTACCCAATGAAAAGTTTTTGCCATTTCCATGTCCGGGATACCGCTAAACAAATTCTGTGCACAAATCATTGCTTACGATTAGGACCGGTCATGAGGTTTAGGGTTTAAGGCTTAGGGTTTGGGCTTTAGGGTTTAGGGCGTTTATAGTTTATGGTTTAGGGCTTGTAGGCTCCGCTATGGGGGAGGTCACACAACACTTGCCATGGGAGACAGGGCAAAAAAAATGGACTCGTTCTTGCAAGGCACGATATTCGTGCGCCAAGCCTCGCCACAAGCATTGTTCTTGACAGTCTTTAAGCGGGACAGCCTGCAAGTAACAAGGCAGCACCTGTTCCAGAGGCGGGGTCCCCGCGCTTGCATCCTGACTCAGCTTCCAGAAAGAAACATTGCAGGCTTCCTCGAATGACAGATTTGTGTGCACGGCATGTAGCAGGTTCCGTACCTGCTCGCCCACGGAATCAAGCGTCTCCCCTGAATCCTCTTCATCCGCCTGCTCCAAAAAAAAGGCTGCGTCCGAGGCCTCAATGTCCACAAGACGCAGGTGGGCTCGCTGCCCATCATCTGCAAGGCGCTCACACGTCAGCTGCAGCGTGGACATCTGCCAGGACTTGTAGTTCACAAACCCGATGTGGAACCAAACACCCAGGTCACTCACGTCGCCCAGCTTCCGAATAGCCAACACAACATCCGTATTCTCTAGGCTCTGTCGCGGGTTCGACATCTTCCGCTCCTTGCCAGATCCCCTGGACCAGAACTCCGCTTTCATCTTGGCGACCAAGCGGTCCAGAAAGAGTTTGGCAGCTGTGTTTTGGCGAGGCGCACGAACACAAAAACAAAGACCAGCTTTGTAGCACTTACTGGGTGTGAAAAGTTGTTTGCTCAGCTTCGCATCAAATTTGATTCGGGGCTGATCTTCGTGCCGTATCAAGTTCGATGCCTTCTCCCAGTGCTCCAGCAAGTGCGTCCGCAAATTTGTGCTTCGGGATGCCTGGTTCTCATTGCTCAACGCCGCCTGCCGGGGTCAGAATCTAAGACTAAAGTGACTAAAGCTCGCTAAGGGGTTGTTGTGTAGTCTACAATCCCACAGCACATGAACTATCAACAACTCAATGAGTCCTTCAATCTGGGGCACTTCCTCCCTGCAAGCCTTCCTCGGTGGACACCGATGAAAACTCAACACTCCGCCCTGAACTCCCTGACAGCTGAATGCGCTAGCCCCTGAGGCCCTAAACCTTAACTCTAGGCTCTAAACACTAAACTCAGTAAACCTTCAATTCCGCACCTACGGGTTCTAGCTGGCGTCTTGTTTACGACTGCAAAGGTATAGTAAGCGGTATAGTATAGCGCCCACCTTGGCAAGCTCTGCGCATGGCGGGGTCCATGTCATCTTAGCTTGCAAGCGCCCAGCTCCAGCAGAGGCTGAGCTGCAAGTAGCTGCCGCGGGCACCCTTGGAAAGAGCGAGGGCGCGTTCTCTAAGAACTCATTCTGCCACGTTGCCAGCCGCTGGTCGGCTTCCAATTGGTTTCGTTGCTTGATTTTCTGCTGCTTCCGAACTGTAGCTCGGATCTCACGCAAATCCTCCGACAGGTCTTGCGGCCTTCCGGAAACCAATTGCAATGGAGCTGGCGCAGGTGCCACAACACGTCCACTGTCCTTACCACTGAGAACCAAAAGCATTGATAGGAGAAAACGTACCCGCATAATCAACCCTTAAAGTGACCGTCGCCAACCCTCCTAGATACACCTCGGTGTCAAAATCCCTTTTGCTCAGTATGTGTTAATGACTTGCAGGGCCGCCCGCAGACTTGCGGTGGCTGCTGTTATGGTTTTGGCTGCTGCTCACGCGCAAGGCTTACTCGGCTACGCCTTGTAAAACATGGCCCTGAATCAAAATTCTAGGTTCTAGACTCGAGACAACCTGGGGAAACAGAGTATATGGGCTAGCGGCTAGCGGCTAGAACAAAGCTTCCACACTTCCTAGCCGGTTTCTTGAATTTATTGAGTCATTGAAAAAGTAAGGACAAGACTCCTACACCCTAAACTTCTTCAACCGTAAACCCTAGAAGCCTTATAATTAAAAGCTATAAGCCCTAAACCTTAAAATCCTAAAAAGCCCTAGAGCTCTAAACCCTAAAACCCTAAATCCCTAAATTAAAGCCCTAAACCCTAAGGCCCTAAACCCTAAAGCCCTAAAGTGAATTGCCCAGCAGCCAGTTCCTGCGGGTGGTCCGCCAGCTCGTGCGGATGCTCCATCCCAAGCAAGGCATCAAACTGCCGGGACACCCTGTAGCGACAACGGGGTCCAAACGCATGGTATCCATTTCGCCACGCAAGCGTGGCAAGGCGCCCCTGATCCCTATAGTATGCCTTGCTGGCCTCGTCCAGACCATGGTACTCTAGGGTCAAAGAGCGGATGCTTGCAAGCGTAAGTCGCTGCCCACGGGACCGCTCGTGTAAAAACCCGCGATACGAGCCGCCACCGCCGCCTCTGGCCCCGGGCTGCTTGCCTTGACGCGATGGCTTTGTCGCGCCAGTGCCTGCAGGGTCGTCTCCCTGCAGCCGCATCTCTGCCAGAATCTGCCGAAGAGTGAACTCGGCCGACGTGGCGGCCAGTTTTGGGGCCCAGGTATGCAGCCCCTGCATGGTTGTGATTCTTCGAGTGAGGGCATGTCTGGCCTCCACGGAACTAATGCAACGGTCAGTGACGTGGGCAAGAGCTTCCAAACACGCGCCAGCATCAGCAGTGAAGTCTGGGAAGGTCTTTCTGAACCAGCTTGTCAAGGCATCCCACATGCATGGGGGACTGTTGTCGTAGATGCCAGTGGTCAATGACCGAAACAAAACATATGGGTGCATTCTGCGGGACAGTCTCAACAACATGTGCAAACTGCACATAGCCTTCGAAGCCACTCGAAAGAGCAGTACTTTCATCGCCACTGTGGCTGCGGTCATTGAGATGCCTCGTGGCAATTGCAAGAGCAGCCGGATCATGCCACGGAAGTAGTCTACAAGGTCCTGGGCATAGGCAGCTTCGAGCATCCTGAAAGACCGTGGCTTGCCCTCACAAGCTCGTCGCTGCTGCTCGCGCTCCCAGGCATCGCCGGCAACTTGCAATGCCCTGTGCATGAGGGAGGCCATCACGCACATGCAAGCCTTCAGAATACAGAGGCGTGGTCCCGGGTTCGAGGAGGACCATCTATATGCATTCTTTCGGAATGCTCGATTGCGTGCCGCCCAGTCGGAGGGATCCGCTGTCTCCATGTCCTGAGTGGAAAAAAATTCGCAGCCAGGAACATGGAAGGACTAGGGTTAGGGCTTAAAGTTTCGGTCGGTTTTGAAGTCAAAGATTCTCAATCCTGAATGATCCCAAAAAACTTGAGACCTAAAAACGAACGCAACAAAGCAGACAATAATGACAATAATGACAATAAGTTAAAGCCCTAAACCCTACGGCCCTAAAATCTAAGAAGCGTCAGACCTAAAAACAGAACTTAACAAAACAGATAATAAGTTAAAACCCTAAACCCTACAGCCCTAGACCCTAAGACTAAGAAGGCTCAAGTTTGGCACGCTGATTCTGAGAACAGCATCGTGCGCCAAACCAAAACTAAAGTTTCTGACGGGATGCTGCGCCCTCTTCTTCGGTGTCAGGCTGCACGAAAGCGTCGTGCTCTGGCACTGCGTCGCCAAGGATGCCACCACCAAGCCCAGCGTCGTCATCGAGGAATGCGGCTGCTTCGAGGTCGTCGGCGGCAACAAGCGGCATGCGCGCAGGTGCCTGGCGCACATGCCATCGAGCCAGCAGCGCCTGCAGAAGCCTATGGTGCGAGGCAAGCAGACCCGCCCACTCCACGGCAGGCGCATGCCCAGTCCACCGATGCCGTGCCAGCCGCGGGCACTTGTGTGGCAGCAGTGCCCAAGTGCCTAGGGCACGGAAGCGAGCCAGCGTCTGCTCGGCGCTGCGGCAGCATCCGAAGCCACAGTGGTGGACGATGGCTGGCTCCTCCAAGTCGCCGTTGAAGAGGCAGGATAGCGCCCGGCGCCGCTGAACCACCAGAACGGATGAGCTTGAACGCGCGGTAGCATCAGCCACATCCGCAGGCAAGGGCAAGAAGAGATCATGCACGGCCTCCCGGTGCCTCGCGATCTCACCATGTGGCGCCACGTCGTACACGATCTGCAGGCGCTCCTCGATGATCTCGCCCAGCAGATCTCTCAGTGTACCCAGCGTGCCGCTCCCTTGCTGGGATAATGACAAGCTCAGCAGACCACTAATGTCTGCGTCAAGGACGTCCATGGCTGCCCTGTTGGCTTGTGCCACGATGTGGACCTCGCACTTCTGTGTGAAGTGTCCTCGTGTCTCGCCCGTCTGTAAAGCCCGATGGGCCAGCGACCGCTCAGCTCGAAAGTTGGCCGCGTACCGGTCCACGACCTAGGTTGAGCCCAATTGTTACGGGTTACGGTTACTTAACTTGGAAGTCGGGGACCTATGGATTTTTCGGGCACAGATTTTTTGCATGCTGCGACTGTTGCGCATGTTCAACAGTTGAAATCATGACAACTGACATCGCAGTGTCATGCCACAGTGGGAGAGAGCTATCTGCAGCTCTTTCGCTTTTGGTTCCTTGACTAGCACTAGCGGCTAGCAACAACTACAGCTCGGGCCCTCAAACTTCTCAGACTTGCCAATGTAGATATACAACTTGCGTAACACTCGTAGGAATTGAATGTATAACGATAAATTTGGGGTTAGCTATTTTCGAGCACAACGCATTCCAGGCTCCCAGGGACTATTTGACTACTTCAGATAACAATTTCGTTCCGCTTTTGGATCTTTCAGCAAAAGTAAAGTAAACAAACACCGCATTCCAAGGATTGCTTTCGGTAATGGGTTCTATGGAAAGGTTATGGTAACGGCTTCGTTCGTTCGCAGCGACGCTTGACCCACATTCCAAGGACTGGTTTCGGTGAGGGGTGTGTTTGGGGCTTGCATTTTCAGGCACACCACATTCCGGGTATGGCTTTCGGAGATGGCTTTGTCTCGGGTACTACACACCAGGGACTGTTTTCGGTCACGGGACTGTTCCCGGTTTTCATTTTCCCACAGTGCTAAACACCATATTCCTGGGACTGTTTTCCGTGACGGCTATGTCTGAGGCTAAAAAAACACCTTCTGGGTGTTGTTTTCGGGAACGTTGTGTTTAGGGCTTGCAGTTGCATTGCAGTTTCAGGCACACCACATGCCAGGGAATGTTTTTGGCAACATCGCTGTTAGAGGCTTGCATTTCCGGGCAACAGTACATTCCAGGGACTGCTTTCGGTAACGGTTTTGTTTCGGGGCTTAAATTGTACAGCAACACACTACTATTACAGTCTAGGGCCGTTTTTCGATCACGACTTTGTTCGGGGCTTGCATGCTTCAAGCGCACCACATTGGAGAGCCTGTTCTCGGCAATGGCGGTTACTTGACTTGCGCATGCCCATTCCTTTGAAACTCGCATGCGATAATGATGATGTCAAGAGCCACGAACATGGATGCTTTGGCAAGGGCGAAAGGACGCGAAGACAGAAAAAAAAACACGGCGTTAAAGCCAAGGATGTGACGCGAGACCAACGCGACTCTCGCAACACAGGACTGACAGGACACACGACACCAGCGAGCCATGCAAAACGTGAGGCGACAAGCGTCACGAAACCGTGACACGAATACAGTGCAAAAACATGGTTGACACACCACTCACTGTAGGACTGTAGGAATGACAGGCGTGATTTAGGGTTTAGGGGTTTAGGGCTTATTAAAGGATTTGATTTAGGGTAGGATTTCTGATTTGGGGTAACGGGTTTGGCATGGAGTGTTTCGCATTTAGGGCAGAGGATTCGGCCGGATGCTTTCAACCAAACAAGTGCTGTCCGTAAGCCCCGCAGGCCATAATTTTGCAGCGCGGACTTTCAGGTCTGGAACTTGTGGAAACGCCATAAGCCATTCCCCTGTACAATACTCCCTATGTAATCCTAGATTATATCCCTTAATTCCCTATATAAACCTATATTATACCCTTATTATATAATGTTATATTATACTTACTATTTATACCCAAACCGTAAGGCGTGTGTGGACAGGAACGACAGCCGCAGTCATATGTATACAAAACCCATGGTGGGCTTCACATAGCAACCTTGTACCGACAGTTTAGGATTATGGGTTTAGGTACTAGGGTTTTGGACTAGCATGCCGGCCCAGACAGTCTCCCGTTGAAAAGGCAACATCTGTTCCTGAACCCAGCAAAGTAGGCAAAAACAATGGCACAAAACCTGCCTGAAATTCAGGCCTACGGTGTGGGGTTTAGGGTTGAGGGTTTGGGCTTTGGGGGTTAGCAGTTAGCAACATACTTTTCGTGGCCCAGGAGGTCTTTGCAGAGTACGTCTCTATGCACGAGGAAATCAACTTCCAAGTGTGGGACACGACTGCAAGTGTTTAGTTTAGGTACCAGTTCCAAGTGCAAGGTTACGTGCTTGGGGTCGAGATTCCTAGTGAGCAAGATGAATTTGTAAACGCAGGCTTTCGGTCCAGGTCGCAGGCTCGAGGGTTCAGGGTAGTAACACTGTGTATTTGGTAGCATACAGTATCTACACGCAATTATTCCCTCCCCTTATGTTACAACCCGGCACCCCTAATGTGGAATATTGAATATTATAATAATCATTATTTAGCACGAGCATTGGGAAGGGAATCGGCCGAAACTGTAAACACATCTCAAACTGAAGCGTTAAAACCTTCTGAACTTGAAGCCCTGCTGAACCGCCGAATTTGGCACTTTTGAAACCTCAAGCCTTAAACCCTAAAACCCTGAGCCCTGAACCCCGAAATCCTGACTCCCTAAGCTCTGAACCCTAATCCTTAAATCTCCAAACCAGATTTGCCAAACCCTATATGCCTACACCTCACATCCTTCAACCTTAAATCGGTGGACTCTGAACTCTTAAAGTGTGAATCCCAGATATCTGTGTGGCAGCAGTAGTGTTAGTTAGTCTGGTAGTCGCAGCTGGAATACCCGAAAGCGTAAGCCCTAAGCCCTAGTGACCCTATAGTGAAGCCGCTAAGCCTACATAAGCTGCACATACATACATTCCAGTTTTGGTGCCAAGCAAATGCGACTATGAAGCTTGCAATGATTTGATGAGAAGTGGGAAGTGTTGCGACAGCCAGGAACTGCGGGTAGCAACTTACGACATTGGCTAGATTCCAAAGGCAAGGGTCCTTGGGAACGAGGACTTACAACTCTAACCTCTAAACCGTAATTGTGATGGTCGCCAAAAAGGACAAACTAAGCGAGCAATTAGCCGAGATACCGCCACCCGCAAGCAGTGCTCGAACAAGACTGCAGCATTGTCAAGAGTTGGAATGGTAGCACGGACATTGTCTAAGGCGCGCAGAATGCACTCGGCTGTGTTGCGTGTCATGGTCTGGAGGGCCACCGGTTGTTTTCCTGACACCAGGAACATACGCTTCGTGGCCAAATCCTGGATCACCATGTGGAGCGAAAACTCCGTTTGGAGCACCTGGGCATTTCGGTATTTAAGCCGTGGCGGGGATCTAAGGGTTTGGGCCCGAGTGGATTTCAAGATTTAGCTCAGGGTTCCATAGAATTTCAGCATAAGGGCCATCATTACGGCCATTAGGGCCATGAGGGTTCAAGAATGGTACCTAGGGGCCATGGACAGCTAAGAATTTCACTGCGCCGCACCTTCGCGTGATTGCTGGGTTCCTGCGAGGAGCCCACCGCAGGAAGCGCGCCACGAGTAGGTCCACGTTGTACGCGTACATGAAGAGGAGTTTCGTCGTACCTATACTTCTCAATCGCAAAGAGTAAGCGAAACTTCCCAGCTTCCACCAGCTGAGTCAGCGATCTCAGACATGCAGCCCAAGCACTTCCGCCCCCCACCACGGAGGCAGAAGCAGCTAGTGTCACAAAATGTGCCACGTTGGCAACATTCGTGTGGCCATCTTGTTTCAGTGCTGCCCTCAGCGCCTTGTCAGACATCATGGCGCCAGACTTGAAACGAAGTATTGAGGCCACTTCAGTCTCATCTCGCTTTTGGTTTGTTTGTCTCTCTACAGAGTACCTTGCAGCTGTAACTACTTCTGCAAACAGTGACTCTGGGAGGTCTTGTAGGCACATCCACATGCCAGAGCCAGCGTCCATCAGCGTTGTTGCTTCGCTGACCGCAATTGCTTCCGATGATGTTGCAGCGCGCTCCCGGCTGTCCTTCTTCTTGAAAGACCTCGCATACTCGATGCTGCCCGGTTGCGGCTGTGACGCTCGATGCTCTTCATCCAGCTGTGCTTGCGAAGATTTGAGATGCTTGCGTAGGTGGCCGGTCCCCGTGGTACCGACAGGGCGCCCGCGCTTGCGCTCTGGTGCTGCATTAGCACTACTAGTGGCAGCCTGGACTACCTCTTGCTCCTCGTCAAGAGGATCTTCTAAGAACGCTGCAGCATCCAGGTTCCCCTCCTCTGGAGGTTCATCTAAGAAGGCTGAAGCATCTAAATCTATGTCGGCGCTTTGCTGCGCAGATTCTTCCAAGTCCAGAAACACAGCATCCCAGTCTTCCATTGCTGGTTTCAAGATTCTTTAGAAACCATGGCACTCAAACGCAATGGAGCTCGAAGATCTACCTTAGACTTGGACTGAGACGTCCTACGAATATTACTG
This sequence comes from Symbiodinium pilosum, assembly GCA_905231905.1. NCBI lineage: Eukaryota > Dinophyceae > Suessiales > Symbiodiniaceae > Symbiodinium > Symbiodinium pilosum. The sequence continues at coordinate 12,128 of CAJNIZ010007774.1, forward strand.
ATGCTTTGCAGGGAATGTCTCACATGTGGAAACTAGTCACATTTCCCTCAGAGTCAATGAAAGCGTAGAGTACTTACTTGCATCATGTAATACTTCTTGGGACACGTACTGATAAACTGATAATCGATACCCTACAAAGGTTTCTCTGAAACACCAGAATGTGTAATCCCCCTCACTACATGAGCACATGCGCTTGAGAAATATGCACGGGTCTATCAGCCTCTGAGGCCAAGCAAGCCCTAGAAATACAAACCAGAAACCCGCTCAAAAACCTCAAGAACTCTACGAATCTCTATGGCATTTGTTGGGGGCTTACATGTCGAAGTTTGTACGGTAGCCGTACATTCAATACTGTGACTGTGACCAGCGCTCCGTTGGAAAAAATGTACACTGTACACCAAGTGGTAATGACGGTAGCGTAGGGGTTTCTGGAGGTTTGCGCGATCGGATATGAAAGATCTGAAAGTTTCACGTGGAAATCTTTGGGTTCAGGGATCTGTGCTCCAGATAGATACATTATGGCAATTTCGCGTCGAGCCCTGGGTGGATTCATGTTGTTTGGGGCCGGGAATCTACTGTCAGCCTACGGGTTGGGGGATCTTGTTCTCTCACGCGCATTGGGTGGTCCTTGAGTCCTGGAACCTACAAGCCTAAAACAAGAGACCGGATGAAAACAAACGTCAGCTGGCTCTCAATTCATCAACCCCACAATTGACATTCAATGATAAGAATTTATGGTTTGTTCATGTTGTTTGGGGCCGGGGAGTCTAGCGTCTACAGGTGTCCTGTCGTGTTGCGTGGTGGGGTCCTCGAGGCCTGCTAGGGCCTACAGTGCTGGAAAGAGGAGCTTGGAAAGAGAAATATCAGAAGGCTCTGAAGTACCACCTGTGCACCAAACCCTGGGAAGCTTCAAAACGAGCTTGAACTCTTCACCCTGCAACTGACATCAAATGTTATGAGCACCCAAGCACTCCGTTTCCCGTTATAATGACATAACAATGGTTTCCCAAAGATAGTATCGTGTACGGTTTAACAGTCATAAGTATCCATTTTCGGGGTTGCTAGTTTTATGATGGCCCTGATATGAAAGGCATTTGGTAGTCTAGTAAAGTTTGGTTCGGAATCATCCTGTTAGAACTCTTGAGTCTCTAGAGTCTAGAGAGGAAGGGCACCCAGTATTGCGCTCTGTAAGATTGATGTCTGAAAAGGCCCCAGTTTCCAATAAATTTTGAGCCGCAAATAATCCCGGATAAGAATTAGTCCCAAACCCCTGAGCCCCAAACCCGGACTATGACACCAGAACTTTGAATCCTGCAAAAGTGACAAATGTGCAGAAACTCAATACCCGCAACTTCCTGAAAACAAGGCTGTTGGCGCTGCGCCATGTGCTGGACTTCGCTGATACAACAAGAAGTGGAGTAGCTTAGCTGCAATCGACCAACCACTTCCATGAATCACACGCAAGGCACTTCTTATAAGTGCTCCGTGCCTACACGATGAAGAAGAGCATGCTTAACCCGAAGAAGACTGTGCCCGGAGTGTTGCCCACTAAATTGTGAACACCCCTGGCCCGCCTAGGTCTCGACACCGGAAGCCATATGTTCATGTCGAGAAAGAGCTTCAGCATCCAGTAACCATGAGTAAGGCGAGCGGTCCCCAAGAGCTCTTTGAACCTGAGCAAACAAGACATGAAATTGTGATGCTGTGGGCTCTCTGCTTATTTTGGAATTCAGTGCATTTTGGCGTTCTGAATGGACAATGTGCAAAGGGAAGATGATATATCTTAAAGTTTCCAAGTCTTAAAGCCATCCTGTACATTCTCTTGCCAAGTGGCTTGTCCATGGGTGTCGTTGTGGAATTTGGGTGGAACGGGGCGCAAAACCCAAGGACTTGCTCGTAGATTTGTGCTTTTGGCTGGTGTTTCTCCAGCCACGTCAGGAACGTGCGCATGCCAACCTCAAATTCTGCATGCCCCTGGACACTGCCAGGTCTGTGTCTCCCCACACGTTGGAAACTATATGGGTGGCAAGGCGTGCCACAAATACCTACATCTGCGGGCATTGGGCTCGATTCACATTGACGGGCATATGGGTGAATCGTGCATGGGCGGGACTCGGTTTGAGCCTCTAGGTCATGAAACCAATGGGTTGGTTTCTGCGAACGCATGTTAGCCTCGACGAAGCTGCGGCAACGACCTTGTGGGTCAGCCGCAGACATCAGGTTGAAGGGCATGTTCATTGCCTGCCAGAGCAATTGCTTGCCGCAATATGGGTTTATGGCATAAGGTTTATGCTTATGCTGAATACATGAATCTCTCTAACTCTTGCTCAGCCTTCCATCCTTGCCTACTTTTATCAGCTACCTGCACAAAATCAATCAAAGGCCTTCATCACAAAGCTCTCCGAGCTGATTCCCGTGCAGCCCGACAGCAAGTTGATAGGACGGGTGATTGGTTCACGCCTGTATTCCTTTGTAAGATGCACGAGCCGGTATGCCCACCACGGGCTGCCAGGTTTGAGGAACCAGGCATTGAGAGCGGGAAGGGTCTGAATCTCATCATCACAGGCTTCTAGAACCTCGACAGCTGAGCATGTTGTGCCTGTGTCTGACTCTGGGCATACCCTCTGGGCTTCTTCTGTCAAGTCAGACAAGGCTTGCGTGACGACTACGGAATCCTCAGCTAGGCCACCCCAATTCAGTTCTATGTTGTGCTCATTCGCGGGGCTCAGGTATTCCATCGGAGCCAACGGCAGACGCACAAGCGGATCTGCAAAAACTGCTCTTGCCGAGTGCCAGCTTGTCATGCACGTCTGCATTTAGTTAGTTGCTGCTGCTTCCAGTCGAGCGTAGTTACTGACATTCAAATAATGTGCACCTGATCGTATTACTGAGTATTATTACTGTCCATCTACCGAACGCATTGAGCCAGAAGCGCGGTTGAAACAATTACTTATACTTTCAACGCGCCGTCGCTCACTGCAGGATCACTGCCAGAGATCTTTCCGAAATCACTGTTGGAATTGCGTGTGGTAGGTCTTGCTCACTCGCTCACTCCAGGATCACTGTCAAAGATCACTCCGAAAAGACTATTGAATTTCACCGGTGTAGACATTGCTGAGGATTGCTACAAGATCACTCTTTTCGCGCACTGTTAAATCACTCTAGAATTTGCACATGTGCAGGCCTCTCAAGTACTGCTGAAGATTGCTCAAAAATCACTCTACTCGCTCACTACTAGATCACTCTAAAATCACTCTTTTAATTGTTTTACCTCTCCACAACGGTTGCCCGGCCCGTGACTCATAAAAGTAGTTTTGGATAACACCCATATGAAGGCCCAAAAATGCAATTAGGTCTCTCAAATATTGGTATCCAAGTTGATACCCCAAGTTGACCCACCTGTGAAAATAGGCTCCGCGAAAGTTTCGCGAAAGAAGACGCGAAAGGATTAACTTTTTCGCTAAAGTTGGCCAAATCCCAGAAAGGGAATTTTGAA